>CAJUYG010001630.1:29315-59407 GCA_910591675.1 Galerucella calmariensis | reverse complement strand
TCAAAAAAAAGGCTACTTTACACACTAGTTACATAAATAACTATTTTTTTGCTTATATTGATCAATATTATCAGTAAATGTGATGTAAATAACTCTTGAAACGACATAGCTTCTTTAATTCGCAACAGTGAACGTAATGGAAACGGAAAACTTGGTCTCTCTTGGTCTCAGCATTCTCTCTTTTAATCTTTTCGTTTTTCCGAAAGAAGCTCGAATTGAAATTCAATCAATCTGACTTTGATTAACATCGATTCGACGGACGCAAGGAAGTAATTTCAGGTTTGCCTAAAAGTAACTGAATCAAGATAATTTCCCGTACTGTGGCTGAGAGATTCGAAAAGTTTTTAAACAATTTTGTTAGGTGAATCGTGCTTGAAGTTTTCCGATTATTTTGGGTACTTACAAAATGTTGAGTTCGGGGCAAAAATATTCATCCGTCAGTAATTGGAAGAATTTTAGATTACAAGCAATTAAAAAAAGATTTTCTATCGAAATTGGGTGGTTTAGAGAATATACTTAAAAAAATATTGAGGAATGAAATTGCCTGAATATATAAGTGCGAAAATGTTGAACACCTGAATTGAAAAGTTATTTTTCTACTACCGTGCGCTTTAACCCACTTTCCCGCACGCATTTTAGCTTTGAAAGTGTCACTTTCCCGCACTAGTGCGGGAAAGTAAAATTATGCAAATTTTGACCTTATTAGATAGTTTTTTACTTCGGAAGTTATAACTATTCTTACACCAGGTGAATAAAAAGTCCATTAAATAAAATCAACATGTTTTCCAGGTTTTTGTTGCATTTTTAATTTTCTGATAATATAAAATAATGAAAATATTTTGATATAACCTTGCAAATTCTTTAAAGTAGTGTCACAAAACAACTATCAAACCACCCGGGTTTGATATAAGAAAAATATATCAAATGAAATTCTTTCATCTACAAATGACTTAAAATTGTTGCCGTACCCTCATCGTCATCTTTATGTGACCTGCAAACGATGCCATCCTCATCAACGTCATTCACTCACCAGTTAACACCAAATAACTCCACTGGACCGGCAATTTTAAGTAATTCACAGAATGAAACAAATTGTGTTTCTAATATTAATATTTATAATTGATAATAATAATAGTTTTTGGTCTAAGTTTTTTATATGTGTGTTAAAATAAAATAAATTTTGAAAAATGGGTTGATATACTTTTTTGTATATACGGTCGTAGAAAAAATAATGTTCCTAACTCATGCGTAAAGTGCCTTTCCCGCCCTTGACCGCTTGCCCGAACTCCGCTTCGCGTCGTTCGGGTCAACTGCAGTTGCGTGCGGGAAAGTATCACTTTCCGCACTAGTTAGGAAAATAACTATTCCCTAACAAGTGCGGAAAGTGATACTTTCCGGCACGCGATTGCAGTTGACCCGAACGACGCGGAGCGTGAGCTAGGAACATCATTTTTTCTATGACCGTATATACAAAAAAGTATACAAACCCATTTTTCAAAAATTATTCCATTTCAACATACATATTATACAAAACTTCAACTTAAAACTACTAATTATCATGAATATCAATATTGAAAACACAATTTGTTGCGTTCTGTAAATGACTTGAAATTGCCAGTTCAGTGGAGTTATTTGGTGTTAACTGGTATGTAGATGACGTTGATGAGGAGGCCATCGGCGGCAGGTCGCATAAATATGACGATCACGGTGACGGCACGGTTTTAATATTTGTTGATGAAAGAATTTTATTTAATATATCTCGTAAATATTCATTCACCTGTTGCTACAATAGTAGTTATAACTTCCGAAGTAGAAAACTATCTTATTAAGTCAAAGTTTGCATAATTTTACTTTCCCACACTAGTGCGGGGAAGTGGCAGTTTCAATGCGTGCGGGAAAATGGATTGAGACGCACGGTCGTAGGAAAAATCCTTTGTACTTTATTAAAACAAATTATTTGGGCTCGTAATTTGAGGGATACTCATTTTTTCAATATTTTCTCGTGTTCAGCTCATAAGTCTACAAATGGTTACTTCCACTTTAACGATTCTGACATCTCAGTATTGTTATTGTTCAAAGAAAATGTCTCCAGCACGTAGAATATCCTATGTATTTTGGACATACCTTCAATAACACAGAGATTTGTCACTGTTTTTATGATTAAACTGAGCTTTTTTGCGTGTTTTGGAATCACTACAGCCTATTGGCTCATTGTACTCCACTCCCACATTTAGTCCACCCATCCAGTTATCCCCGTACCTTCGAGTAGACGATATAGGTCCATTGGATGTGTGGCATATAATTCAGGTGGCACATTGACTTCTCCGAAGATTGTTTGTCTCCTCGAGTCCAGTGCGTCACAGTGAGATAAGATATGGGTTACGGTCTCGGTCTCCATGCCACAAAGTCTGCAGCTGAGGTCTCCGTTATATAACCCCATTTTATGCAGGTGATCTTTTACTGGGGTATGACCCGTTAGATAACCTGTAATAATTCTTAGCTCATTCCTACTGATATTCAGTAGTTCTTCAGCGCGTTTTACACATGTGTCACCTTTAAAGGTTTTACTGTGTACCTGCTTTGGAGTGTTCCTCCACTGAAGAGTATGTTGGCTTTGTACCCATTTTTGTATTGGCCCTCGAACTACCTTCTCTGTGGTCCCAAGAGCTGGTTCTGGTCCAGCATATGCTGTTGCTGAACCTCTTCTCGCGAGTTTATCAGTTTGTTCATTTCCAGAAATACCGTTATGTCCCAGCACCCACACTAATCTTACTTTAATGTGGTCTGCTAGTTCATTTAGTCTTCTCTGGCATTCTTCTACCAGTCTGGATGTCACTTTGCGGCTGTTTAAAGCTGCAAGAGCTGTCTGGCTGTCAGTTAGTATGTTCATCCTATAAGTGTCAATCCTACGTTTGTTCATTCTGTCACATTCTAGGATAGCATAAATCTCTGCCTGAAATACAGAGGTATGTTCTCCTAGTGAGGAGGAGCATATTAGCTTCTTATTTTGCTATACACCCTGAGCTTAGTGAATGGATAATTGTCCTCGTTTTTAGCGACGGATCCAAGACAAGAAGATGCTCATGTTCTGGATATAGCACGTAGAAAGATCTTTGTGCCACCTGCATTGCCTGATACGTAGTCATATGTTTGTTGAAAGCATTAAAATATTACTGCAGCCCTAAAAAGCTGGTTGAAGCAGAACACTTCAAGGTAAATAATACTCACCAGGAGCCAGGAGAAATTATCACAGCATTTGTTGCAAGGTTGCAAGTATGTAAAAAACTTGTAGCTTTGGTGACTTTTTGAACAATTCTCCAAGAGACAGGTTGATATCTGGATTAAGGTATGATGATATTAAACAAAAGTTGTTAGAGAAAGATCATTACTTCGGGGCAACTCCAAAAATCGCTTTTACTATGGGATTAGCCGAGAGTCAGGCTTTAAACTATGGTGTCGGAGACTGGTCATAATGTGGATAAAGTATATCACAAGTAATAAGTCAAGTCAGAATTACACAGTCAAGTCAAAACCGATTCAAGTCCGGCCAAGAGAATTGAAATAAGTCGTATTGCGGTCATAGTCATCCAAGTGGTAGTCCCAGTCAGTCGTATAGTCGAAAGCAGAAGTGTAGAAGATGTTGTCATATACATTTGGATAACAATGAATGTCCAGCAATAAATTGGAAATGATTTGCCTGTAATATGACAGGGCATACCTACTGCAAAAGCTCTCACGTGTAAAAACAGAGGTATTGAGTTGCAGGAATATAGAAATAAGGAGTTGGGTGTGGAGTCAGATGAAAAATTTGAGTAAAGTTTGCTGTCGGAGAAGTATACCTGGAATTCGCTTGAAACAAGTTTTGTTGACACTATGGGAGTTAAATTGTGTATCGATGAAGAGAATCTTTGAATAAAAGTTGATTCAGGTGCCGTGATGCCAGTTATGTTTGAGTACCTACTTATTCAACAATTTAGTCACAGAGGCTTTCAGTTTTAAGTTGGGAGTTTTGACAAAGTAAAAAGTAAAAATTTCACGTCAGGTATATGTACATGTTGAATACTTCAGTAACATGTATCATTTACCTTTGGTTGTCATGAAATAAAACATCAGGTTTGTACCGCACAATTGACTAAACACTTTGAATAAAGATTGGAGAAATTATTTGCTAGATGAAAGTGTATTGAATTCTTGCTCGGAGTTACTCGTAATAGACCATACATGTTACAGTTAGTCGAAATCTGTCTATGACATAGATTGTATTAATATATAGGGGGATTTATTGAAAATAAATAGTGCTGACTTCAGTACATTTTCGTAATCATATTGTATATTATATTTGTACTTAAATTCCTTGAGTAGAAATAGCCCAATCAGATTTGGATTTGATAATAATAATAATAATAATAATGTTTATTCATGAAAAATAGAATCACAATACATAATTTAGAGAAAATAAACATAATCTACACAGAAGCTGTTTTAAACTAAGCTTGTACGTGGTGAAATACATATAATTAACTTTAAATAAAATTACTTACCTACAATACAACGATATGAAATACAATAATTCCAAAACACAAATAAAAGAAGTAAAGCAATTGATCTAGAGAAAATTTCAAGTAGCAATGTTCCTCCGGAATTCGTTGGTCGGATCAATGGCAGTTTATATTTCATTTTGCGTGGTATTCGATCCGTTGCGTAATCCGTCAATATTTGTTTATCGAATAACTCGCTCATTTTCAATTTCACTCGAGAAATTGTGATTAGAGGAGATACTTCGAGTTAAACTACAATTTTGGTGGCAATCAATTTTTTCCTAGGATCGATATTTTACAATTAATCACCTCAAAGAAAGGAGAATTGCTGCTTAAAATATTTGCTGGGTCCATACGTTTTTTGAGCTAATCCGACTAGGCTAAAAAAAGGTGAGCGATTGAAAAGACACGTTAACATCATCCTATGGATATATCATTCTAGAATGAAGTCACTAACAGGTCAGCCATATTGTTTTGGAGAGCAAAAATCATATGCCATTTTGCTTCCATTGTTTACTGGTAAACAACGGATGATGGATTGTTATAAGCAATAAGTTCATAAAATTGTCAAAAATGCCATCCATTTCGAGTGTTGGAATGCATAGAGGAAGATATAAGGTATATTTTTCCCGATTTCCGGCTGTTTTAACCAAGGGAGGTGACTATTCAATTGATTTCATTGTGCAACGGTATGTTGCTTGGTTTAGTGTTTTGAAACAGAGCCACCTCAATGAATCAAAACTTGAAACTTAGCGTGTGTTCTCGACATTTTATCGAAGGTACCCATATCAGTTAGTTTCTCTTCATCAATAGCTTTCAAAAATGATTTTAGAAAAGCCCATTGCTTTAGAGGAAACATGATTGGATCTCTACACAAAATATGGGCTACACCACTAGTGGGAAAGCAGATGTCAGCAGCTTCAGGATATGAGGGATTTGACAGGAGAAAATGGAGAAAATGGAGAAGATGTTGCAATCGATACTTATAAATATTATATTCAAAAATAAGGGTTTGCAACTGACTTTGTTCCCTTTCACTCTCGTTGTAATAACAGAATTCCTCTGTTGATTGCTTTTTTAACGTCCAGCATTTCAATTATTATTCAATCCAATTCAAAGACAATTTACTGACCGCGCCATGTGTCATTTGTTAAGTTTTCATTATTGAGATGGAATAAATTACATTGACATTAGGCAATCCAGATCACGTGACCTAATATGGCCGTGCAGGGCGAACAATTTAGACAGATAGGTTAGTTTTGTATTGTCTATTCAGTCATAAGCAGTGCTCAAGACTTTTTAGTCGAATGTATTAGTATATTTTGCTTCAATTTAGTATATTTGATTAGTGCTCAGTAGTTTGTTCATTTGATTAGTATTTTTTATTTAGAATATATAACTTTTTTTAGTTTTTATAAATATTGTTATTGAACAAAACTGAACAAAATGCCTGCTACATACAGCCTGATATTTGATTTTGTTAAATCATCTCTATTGATTGCTGCTAACCACATTTCTCTACGTTTCTTACTTAATTCATTCTTGTGCACCAAAAATGTGTTCTTTAAAACAGCTGGGACCTTGAAAAAGCTTACTTGGTCTCGGTTTGAACGGCTCCCACAACCTACTACAATACAAGTTGTTGGCATTTTGAAGTAGGTGTTTCACTCCTGAAATCCGTAAGCATAAAAGTTAAATACTCCAGGTGATATCTTCCAATTCAAGCAAGTGAAATTTTAATGCCAGCAATTTCATAAGATTTTCACTTTCATTATAATATTGTATATGTTTTAGTCAGTGTGTAATTACCCGTAAATATTAAATAATTATTCTTGATAGTCTAAAAACCACTAACAAAAAAAATAATGTTCTTATATAAGTACACAACCAAAAGTTGGTCCCAAATTGATATACCCAGCTTAAAAGTTTCATAAAACTGATATATATTATTTGTATAGAGACACCAAAGCAAAATAAAAGCACCTTTCTTCAAAATAAACACTTATGTATACCAAAATCCACGATCTACAATGTATTAAATCACATTTGTTTGCCCTGTGTCGCCATATTATATTTTATTTGACAGGTCACTGGATTGCCTAATTGGTCTACTAGTATGTCTGACAACTTACAGCACATGTCAAGTTACACAAGCTTCAACCATACTTCAATTCCAACTGACCGGTTGCCCTCCAGAACAATATGCCGACCTATCAAAGTCAGATGTTCTCGAATGGTCTATTCGTGTAAAACTGGCTGAAGCCATAGGCTGGAGCTTGCGGTTATCCAATACCATAAGCCGAGTTTCCACATTGTCATTGCAGAGCTTTAAGCGTTCACTAGCAAAATTGTGGATCTAATAAAATTGTTGGCTTCAGTTATTTTCTGTCCTCAATCGTCCATCGTGAATTTCAAAAGGGACACACTGTCTAAAAGTATATTTACACATAAAATTTGGCTCATGTGGGTTTCCCGATGGCATATGGAAACTTAATCCTCTTATATTCAGTAACCAAATCTTTCAAATTAATTTTCCTTCGTGTCTTAATGAATCGTTTTTATGAAAATCTTATGGACTTTATGTGAATTATCTTTGTGACGGTTACAATGAAAACAGATTTCATTAAACAATAATAAAACCGGAGCATCTGCAGCCGTAAAAACTTTTGTCATAGAACTGAATGTTCATATTAATAAAGTTGGCAATGTTACTCCGTCACGCGGCTAAGTGTCATAACGTCTCCAATGAAGTAATCAAAAGCCCAAAAAACTCTCAGTATCATGACACATTTTATCATTCGAAAGTAGAGCACTGTTGTCTTTTTGTTAGATCCAAGCTATACGGAGTGAGTTTTATGAATGTAAACTATTATTACGAAAAATGTTTGCTGTTTTTATACCGTTGACTTGAATGCAATCAATGTTCCCTAAAATCACTGAAGAATGGAGAAATGAGAAAAAATCTCCCACTGTCTCCTACTTCAACAATTGAGTTTGATTGAAGAACAATAAAGATACTGAAATTAATTACAAGAAACTTTTGTCACTTAACTTTTCATATGAGTTTTCACGCTAGAATTATTTTCAATAGCTCAATAAATAGTTTCATATCATAGAAATACATTTTTATTGGAACGAAGTTCCTTATCGCGCGTTGTGAAAGGAGGCTAGACGGATAGAATTCTTACGAAAAGTGGGGACCCGACACTTTTTGATATAGGAAGCTATTGTAAGCTGTGCGGCGTCGCATGTTTCTCTGTCTGTATCTTTCTCTCTTATAGAAAGCAAGCCAGATATTTTCATTTCTATTTCGCATTGAACAGTGTGGTGTCGCGACGATTATTTTTGTTAAGTGTATACAGGTTTTTTGTAAAGAGATTATAATACAGAATAATAATAATAAATGCTTTTTTGTATTTTTAGCAAGTACGCACTATAACCTCTCTTTATTATGTGCTAACCAAGTCATACGCATTATAATCTCCACATTTTGTGTGTTTAGCAAGTGTCGCGTCATAATTTTAATAAATTCAAAAACAAAATATATTTTTCCATTTAATATTACAATTTCAGAACGTATGTATTTAGCAAGCCGTGCGTGTTCTAACCTATACGCTGTTGTGTTTACGAAATCGAGAGAGTATATACACTATGTTGTTGTGTTTACAAAGTCCTGCGCATCTATGACGTGTATGAAAGAATAGACAGACAGAGTACATATATTGAGATGATATATTCAATGTGAGGAATCAGAAACTCTCAATCATTTGAATATAAAAAAATTTATTAAAATAATTTGGTTTTAATATTTAACATTATATAAAGTTTTCATGAAATTTAGTTAGTATAACTTAAAAATAGTGAGATGGGATCATTTATTGAAAACTTAAGGATAATGAAGGAAGAGAACATATTATGTACAATTTGTAAATAGCTATATGATTTATAAACTAATTTTAAGAAGTGTTAATTTGAAAATTAAATTCGAGTGTAAGTGAAGAAATAGGTATATTTACAGAAAAGGAATTGGCGCTTTTCATTAAAAATTAAAAATAAATCTAAGAGTGTTTGGAAAAGGAGAAATGGTGGATACCATGGAGATTTTTTGATGGATTGCGGTGAGAAGAACTGTCAGAAAGAAAGATTAAAAAAAAAAATGGTCTGCATTCCAAAAAAAATAAAATAAAATGAATAATAAATTTTACCAAATTTGAAGAGGTGGAAGGTAGGCTTCCACACAATAAAAAGATTCTGTTTATTCCAAGATGATGGAACTGTAAGTCCAAACATTCCATAAATTTTCTCCAAGACATTTTAATTGTGCACTTAGACTATTTAAATCAAATTTCAACGAACTCTAATTTTTTTGTGTTATTCGTGATTTCTTTTGACAATTTAAGTATAAGTTTCTGTAACAAAATTAGTATAATTTAACAATAGTATTTTCACATAACCTTAACATATTTGATAGTTACTTACCTTTTGAAGGAAACGTTTCCACAAATTTTCCAAATACAAATGTAGATATTTTTTTGTAGTTTTAAAATCAAAAATAGATTGGTTTTGTAAGAATTCATTCAGATTCAGACATTTGACGGTAGTAGAATATTAGGAATTTCAAGGACGATACACATTCACAGAACTATATGTTTATTTGGAAAGGTTTTTTTTTGATATTTGAAAGTTTTTTTTAACATTTATAAAACCTTCTAAGATTTATAAATAAATGATCCTTTTGTTTGTTCCGTTATAAAAAAAAATGTTTAGATTTTCTTGAAAAATAATAATAAGTTAAATCAATTGAGGAAATTAGAATAAACTCACCAACTATAAAATAAATTATTGAAATAAAAAAATACATATATAAATGTTTCGGTGTGTGTATGTATATGTACAATTCCTTCACTAATTAATCATCCGGGTGTCCCTTGACACCTCTCAAGTTTTATTTTTTTGTAGGCATTCTGCAGTAAGTGTGAGTAAGTTTCACCCGAGCTTACTATGAAGAAAAGTTCTCTGTGGCGGCTGTTGAAAAGTATGTGCTTTAGGTAAGTAGTTTTGATTAATTATTGAAGTGGTAGGAGTGGAAATAATTTTGTTAATGAGAAAAATTGTGAAATAGATGCAGCAAACTCGGAACTAAAATTAAAATGAAGCTAGAATAGACATTGTGAAATAAAAAATATTGGGAGGTAACATGCATAACTATTTATTAAGGAATATTGTAGATGTCAGCGCATAAAAGATAACAGGAAGGTGATAATTCAATCACATGATATTCACCGTAAGAGAATTACTTTCTCAAAAAATATAATTGAATAAAGAACAGAATAAGGATGGAATATTGTGTATACTGATAAAACAAGCACTCACAGCTTTTATGTGCATTCCAAGGGATGGTACGATATACATTAGAGAGGTTTGAAAAACCCAATCTCAGAAGGAAGGAGATTGTGACTGCAGGTGGAGAAAAAGAATGTAGGTATTTCCAATGCCCTATTATGAATGTTATCAAACTATTATTAATGAACAGACAAATAAAAAAATCTAATAATGACCTCAATATTCTGGATTCTGATAATAAAGCTTTCATAAACAACAAAGAAAAGGCCAATTTCTGCAATAAGTATTTTTCAGAAATTGGTTTAGATAATGGCAAATAAAATAGATACAGCAATGCATGAGCCAGAAGTATTACCAAATTTTATGAGTTCTATGGTACTAAATCCTGTTAATGGAAATGATGTGATACAATGTATTCATTCCCTAAATAGGAATAGTGCACCTGGTTATGATGGAATAACTTCTAAACTAATAAAGCTAATAAATCTTCGAAACTGGTGAGATACCTAAGGAACTCAAAACAACTATTATAAGCCCAATTTATAAAAATAAGGGCTCTAAAAAGGATATATTGAACTATAGGGTAATTAGTCTTATGTTTGAAATAATACCCTTCTTGGTGTGCGTCATCAATTGTTAATCTCCTCCTATCACATTACGTAGGAAGAAATGAAAGAAAAAGGCAGGCCTGTCATTAATCCTGATCAAAATATCACAATAATGAAGCGTTTGAATGTTTTACAAAAGTTAACTTTAATCTTTGACTTACAAAAAATTTGATTGGTTGATGTTTAGATTGCGCGCCAGCGTACTTTGTTGCTTACGGTCAATTATTATTTATTTGAAGTGAATATTAATCTTATTGTTATATTTATCTAAATAATACAAAAATATGCCTAGATACACGAAAAAACATCAGCATTTGAAAAGTTCTGGAGTATTTTCAGTTAGAAAAAGATGCTGGTGATTATTGATTTCATAGCCTTTTCGAATTTGGCTGAATACGATCCTGATGAACTTATTTATCAAATTTAAGGTTAGCTTTATGTCAAAATAGCAAATAAAATAAACGGCATGCCGAAAACCCGGATATACGTCACAATCGATGACGCACACCAAGAAGGGTGATTACTAGTTTCGCTAAAATTTTTGAAAAGTGTTTGAAAAACAGGTTGGGAAGTTATTTAATTGATGAAAAGGTACTGAATTCCAATCAATTTGGATTCCAAAACGTACATGTGATGCAATGTATCAATTAATATTAAATATAAAAAATCGATTGGATGATGACAAGAAAAGTAAAGGCGTATTTATTGATTTGGCAAATGCTTTTGACACTGTCCCTCATGACAAGTTATTAAATGTTCTTGAACATGATGGGATTAGAGGTTCAGTATTGGAAATTTTTGAAAATCATCTACAAAATCGTACTCAAATGGCAAGAGTTTAAAATTCTCTAAGTGATCCACTTGTTACCAAAATTGGTGTACCACAGGGTACAGTATTGGGCCCCATACTTTTTACATTTACTCCCTTCTAAATTTAAATGATACAATATTATCTTAGGCAGATGATACTGCACTGGTTTTTTATGGTAGAAGTTGGGATGAGGTTAGGCATTCAGTCGTGTTTGGCATGAGAAAGGTGAAAAACTGGCTAAAATACTTTGAATCAACTTTGAATGTTTCAAAAATAGTTTACATCGCATTCTCTCTAAATGCAAACAGACCAATATACAATCAGATTAACATTGATTCTCATTTTTATATTGAAGAAGTAAATATAGTACTAAGTACTAGGAATATTGATTGATGAAAATTTAAAATGGGGGCCTCACATTCAGTACTTGACAAGTAAAAACAAAATTGATCTACACATTTTATTTAATACGGAGCGTTTTGGAAAAAAAACTCCTAATTATGATGAATAAATCCATAATTGAATACTCTATCCGTTATGGAATAATTGTTTTAATACAATCCGAAATTATATTTTGAAAATGAAAAATTTCAAAGATAGAATGTTTGCAGCGGCTCATCTTTATAGTGAAACAATTCTTGATGTAAGGTCTATATACTTTTATAATACTTGTATGATCCACTTCAAATTGAAAAATAAAACATTTGTAAGTCATCCTTACCTGACCAGAAATAAGGAAAAGAGAATATCACAAATACCTTTTTATAAATAATATGATAGCAATCGAAGATTTTTATCTGTAGTGGGACCTAAGATTTTCAGTATAAAATATTGAATAATATATATTGATAATATTATCACCTAACAATTCAAAACGAATGAATAAAGTCAAAACATTAGCAAAAGCGTTGAAAAAATTTATTCATGTCAATCAAGATACTCTCTATAGTTTGCTTGGAATTTTTTTTATGGCATATATGTATGTATCTCAGTACCGAGCTCAGTACATAATATGTGTACGGTTTTTTTTTTTTTTTTTCCATTTTGGGAGCCGTTCAGATGCCGGGAGCACTGCAGCCTGTTGGCTTATTGTACTCTGCTCCCATATTTAGTCCACCCATCCAGTTATCCCCGTACCTTCGAGTAGACGGTATAGGTCCATTGGATGTGTGCCATATACTTCAGGTGGCACATTGGCCTCTCCGAAGATTGCCTGTCTCCTCGAGTGCAGTGCCTCACAGTCAGACAAGATATGGGTCACGGTCTCGTTCTCCATGCCATGTGTACGGTGTCTCGGTGCTGATTGTATATCTTAATATTAATTTTATATACATAGAACCATAGAAAATGACAAAATGAGAAAACATTAATTATTTGAGATGTTTTGTACAAACAAGTGTTAACTCATTTAGGTACAAATAATTTGTAATTATTATAAAAATTATAAAAATGTTTGTGAATTATTGTAATTGTAATTGATTTTTGAAATTTGAAATAAATAAATAAATTATTTCATTCAGATAAGTATAGGTACTCATTGAAAAAGTGTTTTATTGTGAATAGCTGTTGTCCCATATATTCATGAAAACTTAACTATCAGATATAACATGTTCCAGCTCAACAACTCTGCAGTTGCTAGTTAATGAAAGAATATCATGGGATTATTTCTGATTTCATGGTTCACTTCCTTCCTTCCAGTTCATTTCCATTTACGCGAAATATTTAACCGCCTTCATCAATTTAGAGACCAGTGTGCTGCCACTATCCATCAGTTTCATGTTAAAACTTTTATGGAAGTAGGCGAAATAATGAACCGTCGTCATTAATTTAGAGACAGGGTATGTGTTGCCACTACCCAGCAGCTTCTCATTAAAACCCTTCCATGGAAATAGGCGAAATGAGCAACTGCCTTTAATAATTAGAATCTACTGCTCGTGCTGCCATTCAATTGAAGATTACTTGAGTGGATTAGGCCTCTTGGGGTGATCACTATAAAAGAATCGCGCTGCTAGCTCTACCTCCTGGGTGGTGTGGAAATGGGAGTATCTGAATTCAATAACATTGGTACAAATAAATAAACGGGTTAACCACGAAGTAAAACCAAGTTACTTGTATGTGGTGACAATTACAGTTAGAATGATTGTCAACTAAAGTTTCATATACTTAACTAATAAATAACTTAACCTAACTGAAACAAGCAATTTCAAACATTCACATTATGAGTATTACAATCTAAAAAATACAAAAAACACAAGTATACAAGATGGATACGTTACATATTCAATTAGTAGTAGTAGTATAGTGGCGTTTATTCATCATATTTTTTTTTAAATACATCACTTGAAAACATGTTAAAAAACAAAATAAACATCTGAAGCAAACCACGAAGTAATTAGATTATTTGTATGTGGCACACATGAAAGGATAATCTAAGAGCTAAGACTAAAATCTTATAAAACCACTAACTACATCACATTATAGATCTCATTTTCAATTTTCAATAAGCTCTCGCACGACATCTCGAGATGTACTCAGTATAAAGCTTCTGATTTTTTGCTTATACTTTGGCAGCCTATGTTCGCCTTTAATGTCGGTTGGAAGCGAATTGTATATTTTAGGGCCCAGGTAGGAATAGCTGTGTTGTCCTACAGTTTTTTGTTTATGAGGTGCTATATATGATACATTATTTCGTGTGTGATACTTATGGCTGAGCATTCTCAGTTCATGTTTATAAGTATGTTGAGTAACACAAACATTAATGAAATAAAGTTGCCTGACATCTAATATATTTGTCACAGAATATAAATTATTACAAGGACAATCATATCCTGTACGTAGAATTGTTCTGATGAATCTTCTTTGAAAAACTTCAAGAGGTGAAAGGTATGTTTTAGATAGGCCTCCCCAGCCTATTATTCCATAATTCAAGTGAGGCTCCACCAAGCTCCTATAAACCATTATTTTTTGTTTGAGGTTCAGAATATTACAAATGCATTTAAATTTATATAAAATATATCTCAACTTTTTTATTAGGTATTTAATGTGTTGATCCCATTTTAAATTAGAGTCTACCATAATGCCAAGATATTTAGTTTGATTTTTAGGCAAGATAGTAGTTTCTGTATTTACATGAAGATGATAATTTGGTAGAGCATTCCGATAAGAACTGAAAGGCACGTAAATAGTTTTTTTGAAATTAATGGATAAAAGTCTATAATCAAACCACTTTTTTATTATTCGTAGGTCTTCTTCCAATTTTAATTTTAATTTGTACCAGTTCTTATCCTCACAAAACAACACTGTATCATCAGCGAAGCTGATTATTTTAGAATTAGTATCTAGTAGGAATAAATTATTTAGATATATATTAAATAGTATGGGTCCTAGTACCGTTCCTTGAGGTACTCCACAAGAGATTTTTTTTCTTGACTTACAAAATCCCCTACTTTCACTGTTTGTTGTCTGTTGGTTAGGTAACTTCTAAATAGTGCATTTGCTGTACCTCGTACACCCATATCATCTAATACATTCAATAGTAAGGTATGGTCAACAGTATCAAAAGCCTTCGCCAAGTCTATAAAGACACCTATCGCTGGCATAGCTTTATCAACACTATTGTAAATATTTTCTGTCAGTACATTACATTACAGTACATTACATGTATTTATTTAAGTATAAGTATCTATTCGAGTTTCAGCACTTCAAAGATGTTTGCTACTGTACGGAGCAATGATATAGTGAAATGCAATATAGTTATTTGGGCTCTGTAGCAGAAAAGCGTCAGTCAAAATAACGCTAGGTGAAACATTGGTAGACAAGATGGCGCTGGACAAAGACAGCGAAGGACAAAATAGCATTAGTGAAAATAGCACTGCGACGCCGGTTCAAATCTCCTTATAAAATTAACTATTAAAATATGGAAAGCCATAAAAATTAACTCTCTCTTGTGTGAGTGTGATTGAATATACGAGTATATAATATAATGAAAATGTAATGCTAATGAACATTGCATGAATCCACCTTTAATGATGTTCTAGTTGTCCACACTTTGATCTGTGTCATTTGGTCGGGAAGCGATGTTGAATTGACTAATGAAAACTATTGTAATGACTAATGACTATTATTTATGAATAATATTTTATTCCAATTTATCCTAATTTGGCATATAGTTTAATTCTATGAAAAAGATAAAGCAACATCTATTATTAAATACATTTCAATAATTTATTATTATTATCCGACATTCATTTGATGGGGCTTACACCAGGGCCATTAAAAAGGTATTGAAACATACGTCTCTTCTTATCAAAAATTATAGCAGAATTCTAATAAATTTCCCAATTTTTAAGTCATTTGGTAAACTAAAACCATGCAAATATATATTTTTAATATTTAAATGTCAGCATACGCCCCAAAAACTTAACAAACTTACTTCTTCGCACGCTTGTGGATAAAATGCATTTTTAATATTCTAGTTTTGTGTTAAACTACAAAATGTGAAAACGTTACGCTCCTGATTTTAACTAGAATATCAATTTCACAATATGAAATTGGACAGGTTCGCGTATACGCCTGATTTCTTTTTGTTAATTTTCTTCTTCTTCTCATCAGATTTTCCATATTTTCAATTCTACGTTTCAAATCAAAATTAAGAATTGATTAGACAATCACAGAATGGACCAAATTAAGCGTAGCAACAATAGTAGAATTATTAACGAAAACATATTTTCAATACCCTAACGATTTATATGAACAGAATTTTGGTCTTGCCATGGGCTATTGCCTCTCACCAATTTCATCAAATATTGACCTGGAACATTTTGAAGCCTGGATAGTGAATAATTAAAAATGAAAATTAATATTCTGGTGGAGATGTATTGACGACATTTTCGCAATATGGACTTGTGTCTTAACTTATGTGAATCAATCAACACACACTAATAGAGGTATTTGAAATTTGAATCCAATCATTATGTGAGGGTAAAAAGGGGATAGTAAAACATCACGATAGGGCCAAAATCATTTTTTTCCAGTAATAGTAAATTCACAAAGTAGACAACTTCAACATCTCAGAGATACATGATAAAAAAACAAGATCAGCAGGTTCAATTAATTTTTATGTGGAAACAACCTTTAAAGGAAGTTCGATGAAAGATTTACTCCACAAAGGTGTTGTACAACTAAATAACTCACCGCAGTACATAAAAGTTAGTCAGAATGTGAAGATATTGAAAAAATTATTGATTATATACATTCAAAGTAATCCTACAGAAATCTAGTGGTTCATATTTATATTTATAGTCATATTTATTGATATTATTGGCATGTATATGTTTATACTTCATCGACTCGGGATAATTTTCAAAATATTCATGAGCTCGAAAAAATTCCCGGAAATAATTTGACCTTTAGTGGAAATTATAAAAAATGCCGAGACACGTCAACTTTTGAATTGAGTTGTGCGTTATGTAAACATAAATTTAAATGTACAGGGTCATTTACGCAAGTATTCCATAGTCGGTGTTTTTTGTTTAATGAAACACCCTGTATATTTGCATACTTTTGAAATCCTCTTAATGAACCGACTCCAACAAACTAAACAATGTATGGTCAATTATGAATTATACAGGGTGAAATTTTAAAATTAATAATTTATTACACTTGAAATATTGGCACTTTTTCAAATTAGCGAAATATGGATTTATAAAAAATCTAAACTAACTAATTATAAGACGTATTCGTATATTAAAAAAAACCTGCTACGCCCATGAATTTTATCATAAATACCTTGAAATTGCCTAAAAACGCCAATAATTAGACAAAATCGGTAAATAATGTGGATTGTTTCAAATCGGTAAATAATGTGGATTGTTTTAAATCGGTAAATAATGTGGATTGTTTTCTATTTTGTCAGTTGTTGATGTGTTGACAGTTTATACTAAAAAAGTAAAATCTTTGTCAAACACTTTTTCCTTGTCGACATAACAATGAAATATTTAACTGAGACTCACTGAATTGAGATTTTAATGATGATCGGGTACGGGGATAACTGCAGAAGTAAAGTTGAAGTGGCAAACTTATTTATTCACAGGTATCCCGAATTGTCTAATATTTCACTAAGTACTGTGTCTAAAATTCATGCACAATTCAGAGAACTTGGACATGTCAAACCATTTGGAAGAAAACCACACTTCGTTGGAGATGATGTGAAAGTGGATATTTTGTTAAGTGTCGAAGAGAATCCAACTTCAAGTACACGTCAAATTGCCCGTGAAAATAATTTTGGTCATACAACTGTTCTAAGATGTCTCCAAAAAGAATTACTCCATCCCTACAAATTGATTTTTGTGCAGGAGTTAACAGAAAACGATCCAGATCGTAGAATGGATTTCTGCGAAAGATTGATGAATAAGCTGAACAGAAATGAAATAGCTCTTGGTACCACTCTTTTTTTTGACGAATCAACATTCACATCAAATGGAGAGGTAAACCAACAGAACTGTAGATATTGGTCAGCAAAGAATCCTTATAGGATACGTGAGACACATACTCGCACCCTCAAAAGGTGAACGTTTGGACCGGTGTCATAGGCGACCATATTATTGGTCCTATATTTATAGATTGAAATTTGACAGCTGGAAAGTATTTAAATATGCTTAGAAATAAATTAATTCCTGCGTTAACAAACTTATATCCCAACGCAATAGATCCTAGCTTACCGAATGAAAATGTTTGGTTCCAGCAAGACGGGGCAACACCCCATTATGCCTTAATGGTAAGAACTTATTTAGATGAAATCTTCCCCAATAAATGGATTGGACGAAGAAATACTATTGAGTGGCCAGCTAGATCGCCAGACCTTACGCCGTTTGATTTTTTTTCTCTGGGGTTATCTCAAGAACAAAGTATATGCAACACAACCAACTAGCATTGTAGACCTCAAAGACAGGATAACTACAGAAATACGGAATATTTCACCTTAAACTTCAAACAAAGTTAAGGAGGAGTTCTATAGGAGACTGTGCTATTAGTTAATAACATACAAATCGTTGACTGGAACCTCATACTTGACGAACCGAACCTAGAAATACAAACAAAAAAATTAATTCAGACCATTCAAAATACAATAAATGAATCGACAATTAATATCAAATTAAAACATAACCAAAGAAAAAGAAAAGTTTGGATTACTCCATCATTAATAAAATGTGTAAATAAAAAAAATGAGCTATACACAAAATATAAGAACGATATTAATAATGAAAATTTAAAATTAGAATACTTTAGATATAAAAATATCACAGAAAAGTTAATAAAAGAGGCAAAAGTAGCTTATTATAAAAAAAGGGTAGAAAAAGAAAAAAATTCATCAAAGAGACTTTGGAAGATAGTAAATGAAGTTATTTCTAAACATTCTAAAAGTAACACAATAACCCTTAAAGAAAATGAAAATATTACTAATGACGGAGAAAAAATAGCAAACATTTTTAATAACTACTTCATTGATATTGGCAAAAGCTTGGCAAGTAATATTAAAAGACCGAAAAACTATAAGGAGAGTAGGACTGTTAGTTGCCAGTCTATATTTTTTGAACCAGCAAATGAAACTGAAATAAAAAATATCATATTTGAACTAAAATCTAAAAAAGCTCCTGGTTATGACCAAATAACCGCGGATGTACTTAAAATCATAGTAGATTATATAAAATACCCATTAACCCTAATAATAAACAAATCACTTGAAACGGGAGTGTTTCCCGATTCACTCAAAAACAGTATTGTTACACCAATCTACAAAAATGGAGATAAATATGAAGCGGCCAACTACAGACCCATCTCCCTTATATCGAGTTTAGCGAAAGTATTAGAAAAGGTAGTTAAAAAAAGAATAAATAATTTTCTTCAAAATAACAAATTACTTTCAAAATCTCAGTTCGGATTTCGCGAGGGAAAGTCAACACAAGACGCAATACTTGAACTTACTAGCACCATCTATGACTCTATAGACAAAGGAGAATCAGTAATCGGGGTTTTTTATTGACCTGGCAAAGGCGTTCGACACCGTTGACCATTCCATATTATTGGAAGTTATAGAAAACATAGGAATAAGGGGAAAAGCACACGATTTCTTCAAGAGTTATCTACAAAATAGACAACAACAAGTAAAAGTAGATAATATGTTTAGTCAAACAAAAAAAATTACGTGTGGAGTGCCACAGGGGACGGTGCTGGGTCCTTTGCTTTTTACCCTTTACATGAATGATATATTTTTAATAGAAACCGAGTTCCAAAAAATAATAAGTTTTGCGGATGACACTGTAATAGTTTATAAAGGTACTAATTATTATGACTTAAAATTGCAAGTAGAGACCCACTTTTTAAAAATTAAAAAATTCCTAGATAATAGGTTACTATCATTAAATGTTCAGAAGACAGTGTACTTACCTTTTAGTAGTCAAGCCACTTCACTCCCAACCTTTAATTTGAACATACAACAAGACTTTAAAATACGATCTGTAAAGGAGATAAAATATTTGGGCATCATGTTAGATTGCTGCTTTAGATGGGATACACATATTAATTATCTATTAAAGAAATTAAGATGCATATTGTATGGATATAGAAAGATATCTGAATATTTAAATATTAAAGAAAAAACAATGATATACCACAGTTTGGTAGAGTCTCACCTGAACTACGGAATAATAGGATGGGGAGGTGTTGCAAAAGTGTATCTTAACTCACTACAAGTATGTCAGAATCGTTTTCTTAAAATACTACTAAACAAAAACATAAGATACTCCTCTGAATCCCTCTATGCTGAAACAAACATATTCGATATACGACAATTATTTTTCGTACAAATTAATATAAGACAATATTTAAATAAAGATAGGCTACAAACATACGAGCACAGTTATGAGACGAGGAAGAGACATAAATATGTTGTACCCTTGATGAAAAAGGATAAGGGACAAAGGAGTTATCTTTACTTAGGCACTAAATTGTTCAATAGCTTACCAGAAAGTATCCAGAGGCAGACAAGATTATGTACTTTTAAAAAAATGCTTAAAGAGCATGTCAGGGGCATACCTGGAAAAGTGGTACAAGCATTGATTGAGTAGAACATAATAAGCAAATACTTGATCACTTGCAATGTTTTCAAAATATTAGGTTGATTTAAGTAGCATAATTTTGAAATTTGATTGGACCTAATTCGGTCAAAGAGGATATATATATGTATATGTTTTAAATTTTAGGTGTTTTTCATATTTATTGGTCTATGTGTTTTCATGTTTTTAAATTTATAGTCACGCACAAGCCATTTGTGTGGTTTCTGTGACTTATTTTGTTTATTATGTGTTTATATAAGTATTATTATGTTGAATTGTTGTATTTGGAATTGTGTCGTATCATAATAAACATTCATTCATTCATTGCCAACAACTAGGTGGAGAACATTTTGAGCATTTATTTTAATGTATTAAAATCAAATACATCAGGTATTTTATGTATGTGTTTAATAACTGTAAAAATAAAAATTTCACCCTGTATAATTCATAATTGACCGTACATTATTCAGTTTGTTGGAATCGGTTCATTAAGAGGATCTCAGAAATATGCAAATATACAGGGTGTTTCATTAAAAAAAAACAACACTGACTATGACATACTTGCGTGAATCACCCTGTATATTTACATTTATGTTCACATAACGCACAATTCAATTCAAAAGTTGATGTGTCTTGGCATTTTTGATAATTTTCCAAAATAATGACATAAAGAATTTTATTCCATAAGTGGTTTACACACTGTATGTATGTTTGTATGTGTGTATGTGTATGTATGAATACATTCCTAAATTTTATTTCTAATAATATACATATACTATATATCTTATATCTTTGTTTTATATTTTATTGCTTACACGGTACTTTTTATACTTTTATGCTTTCCATAATTTATTTTGTGCATGTTTTATTTTATATCCTACTCGCATTATATTTTACTTTATTTTATGGTTACTTCATTTTCATTCCTATTCATTTTTGGTACAGTTTGTTTGTTTATTTGTTCATACAATCTCATTTACATATATCACTTATTGTACATGTATTGTACATTTTTTGATCATGACAATAATTGTTCAACAGAATTCATAAACAATGAAATGAAGAATATAGAGAATGGCCCATGGCTAATGCCGAATAATGACAAAAACAATAATAATAACTCAGTTAACATACTTTTTAATAACTCAACGAACCATTGTTATGAAAGGAACGTGATACCTTTGTCTTTGTGTTAGGTATTTCAATGAGAAGTCCATTTTCGCTATATATCTTTGATATATTTCATTGTTAAATCTTTCAATTCGTGGCAGCGACAAGCGCCAGAGATTCCAAACATTGAAACCACCTATAAGCTTATTTAGTACTATGAAGTATCTATTGGAACAATACATGATTACCTCACCTTAGTAGATAAATATTTTGAATCGTCTGCATTTATTGAAAAAGTATTTATTTAATGTGCAGAAAAGGTTCTAGACTTCTTACTTTTAAGATCGCTGGTTTTCCGCTTCAAAAGAAAACGTAACTTGGGATATTTACTGATATCAATATCATTATTTATTCATAATGTTGTTCTCAACATAGAATATATAGACCACATAGTCGATGCCTGAAGTTTCTCACAATTTTGTGAAATATGCATGCATCACAGTTTACTATAACAAATGTACTTGGTTATGAGCTCTCAATTCCATAAATTCACAATAAGTTTTTTTCCTTTCCCTTTTTCATTTTATATGTAACAAGTCCGCAGAGATTTGCTCCGCTTGATTTATAATCTAATCACCACAAACACAAACTAAAATGATTCAATACTGACACTGGTAAAGTGACAGCAGATAACTAGACATCAGGTAGTGAAATAATTTTAGTATCATGGACGAAAGTTAACGTAATGAGATTTTCCTACGATCACATAGGAAAGCGACATATATCGCACTGTCTAGTTCTATGGAAAGTGGCCTTTATTCATACGCGTACGGAAAAAAACTTATCCGTACGTGTACGGATAAAAAAGCTGTCAAATGAATTTTTATTAAGATTGACCACTGGCAAGCGGTCGAATATATAATTTTCAATTAGATTTACCTATGTAATATCTAAATTTGAAGCGATCTATTTGAAAATTGCGAATTGCGAGAAATTGTTTTACACAATATTTTTCTCAATTTTGAATAGAATATTATGTGATTATTTAAATTCAAATTTAAAGTAGGTACTTGAAACGTCCCTACGAGCGTCCCTCGTAGATTCCTTTCAAGTCCCCAGTGGAATAGGAGATGTTTATTTGTTATTATGGAAGCAAGTTTTATTGATTAGTGGCGGAGTTTACTTTTCATCACCTGTTAGGAAATATCTCAATTTTCGTAACTGGTTACAAAAAGTCAACGTCAACGAGTTTTATAATGTATCACTTCATATGTCAAGATTAGGGGTAATAGGGAATAGCTATTTGTGTAACAAGGGAGCAAAATGCTACTTTTCCTCCCAAGGATGAAGCAGTAATCATTACTCACCTCTACGTCCCGCCCTCAACGATCACTTCCCACCCTCCAAAATAATGTGATCGTTGATCTATTTTAGATGAACACATTGATAAATATTATAATACCTATTTCTGGAGGGGTACAATCCATTAATTCTTCATTGGAGAACATTTTTTTTGATTTATTATTTGCGAACTTAATATCCATCCGACTTTATCTGACATTTATTTATGTTGGTGACAGTAGTTGTCAAATGTGATATTTCAGGTGTGTTCAGAACGAAACAAAGATTCATTAATTTTGATCGAGATATGATGGTTGAGAATGAAATAGTATACAAACCTCGGTAGGATGTTTCATTCCTGTCTCGAGATAATAGCTTGAGACAGTAATGAAACTCTTCCCACCTCGGAGTGTAATATACTATTTCCGACCTAGGGAGGAAAAGAACTTCTACTTCTACATGGTTCATCAACAATAAAATAACTTATACGGCATTGACGACCTATACTACATTATAATATTATACATATAATATATAAGCATAAATTTTACGGTTTATTTATAGAACACCCTGTATTTTGCAAAATTGTAGAAATCAGTGAATTTTATTTTAATTTAACTATTTTCACATTAACAATTTGACTTCATTTAATAGATACATATGGTTTTTGAATTTAGGACAGATATAGTTTGTTCAGCCATCCTTTGCCGTTACGTCATACATTGTCCAGCTTGCTCTCTCATTCATGAAATGGATGAGACGGAATTATGACGTCATTAACGTATTTCTCATCTAAGGTCGACATAAATTTTATCTGTTACATTTGACAATTCAGTTGTTTTTGAGGTTAAGTGTAAAATAACATTCAAGAAATATAAGACATACGTAAAACAGCAGAATACGTCACCGATTATGACTTAACGGCAAAGTATGGTTGAACAAACTATAGCATGCTATTGTCAATTGACAAATTAACAGTATCAAAGTAAGTTAGGTCACAGAGTACACTATATGTACTCTGTGGTTAGGTACTCTATGAAAAATCAACAAAATATGGAATTATATCTAATAAATGAATGATTCAAGCGAATTTGAGAGAGGCGGAAATAGTAGTTTACCTAACTAGTGCGGAAACTGATACTTTTCCGCACGCTATTGCAGATGGCCGAACGTAGCTTTAGCGAGATCGGCCAGCAATCGCGTGCGGAAAAGTCACTTTACGCACGTGTGAGGTACACTATTTTTTCTACTAGCATGCAGAAAAAACCCAAAAGTCAACATAAAGAAACATTTCCTATTAAATACATATCAACAAATCAATTATCATTATTTGACATTCATTTGATGAGGCTTATACCAGGGCCATTAAAAAATGATTGCAAAATAACTTTTTTTTTTTTTAGTTAAAATTATAGCAGAATTATAATGAATTTATTCATTTTTCAGTCATTTGGTTAACTACAATCATACAAATATATATTTTAAATATTCAAATGTCAGTATACTCCCCAAAAACTTGACAAATTCACTTTTCCGCACTAAAATGAGTGCGGAAAAGTGGACTTTTCCGCACGCTAGTAGGAAAAATCATATGTATAACATGGGAGTAAAATCCCTTTCCCCCTTTGAATGATCACTACACGTCGGGTAGTAAACTTCATCCTCGGAAGGAAAAGTAGCACTTAGCTTTCTTGTTACACAAATAGCTATTATTCCACAATCTACCAAGGATATGATCTACTGTGAACGAACTTCCAAAATATTGGAGACAAATTGTTTTCAGTCTCTAACTTCATAATATTATTGATTGTCTAGTTCATAGAGACTATATTGTGAGACTATAAAGTGAGAAAAGCTGAACTTCCACAACTTGTTGCACAATTTACTATTTTCTACAACTGCTATGGAAAGTGCTCATAGCTCATAGGTAACTTAATTTCCAAACCAAATATTGCTCATACTGTGAGGAAGATTTTTTCTCGCGGCACTTTGCCCACGCCATATACTTATATGGGAAATCAAATAAAATCGACAAAAACTTAGTATGCCACTGCCATCTTTATATACCATTTAATTGTCACAAAACTGTGAGATTATGGTAGAAGTTTTTAAATTCGAAAAGGAAGTTACAAATAACACAGAATTTAATGAAAAAAAAAATAACGTTCCGGGTTTGTCTATACAAAATTTTACAAATTCCACCATCAACTATAATTTTGAATGAAATTATTCAACAGTTAAAAGATAGGAGACTTCAGTGTTATTTTTGTTTTTTTTACCATAAAAATAAATATTACTTTACTTGTATTCTTTAAATTTGTGAAGTTGTAGAAAAAGTATAGTGTGCAACAAGAGGAGAAAGTACTTTTCCGACTTGATGCACAATTTACTATTGCCACTCGCTATGAAGAGGGCCTTGCGGTATTTCTCCATCTATGCTTTTGAAGATGTGTCAAATTTTTGTTGGTTAGATTCACTTGACGGTTAGTTTCTAGTCAAACGAAGAAGTCGAAACAATGTAAATACTCACCACTATAAGGTGAAATTCATAATAATCTGTAATAATTGAGGAGTTCCATGATCAAAACTTACTGTTTGGAATAAAAATTCATTTTCAGTGAGGAAAAAATTACATTGAAATGCATAAATTAGAATTTTGAGTTTTAAAATTGATAGATCGTATTTCAGTGATATGATTTATATTCCTGATACGATTTCAGTTTTGAAATGAATGCAGTCGATGATAAGCTTGGAAAAATGGGAAAAGTAATGTCACATTGTTGAATGTTCATACACGACTTGGTTACAATAATAAATGAAAAGTGTAAAAAAAAACTGTGCTGTGTAATAGCATTCAACTAGGAACAAATACTATAGGAACTCTGTTCGTTAAAAATCCATGAATCAATTTCCTACGCAAAACTATTTTAGATAAAAACTTTATTTGAATTGAGTTTAGTCTTCATATGAATAAAAATATAAAATTTATGACAAAAACAAATTTCGTAAGACACCCTTTATAATATTACCTGAATCACCCATGGCTCCAAGACAAATCATGGTACTGGCGCTGGTATGGAAGGACCTAGAAAGATGATGTTCCTTAGCCTGTATTGATGAGAGCATCAAAAGTGCAGCAAATGTGAACTTTATGATGAGACCCCTACTCACATACTCTGATTCTACAAGAGCTTACTAAGGACTATGATGGAAGCACTTTGGAAAGAAAATAATACAACCATAACAACTACTGTAAATCGCTCCGCTTAAACTAGGTAGTGGCCTATATAAAATAAGAAGCTTCTAGAATAGATAACATGGGGAATGGTACGAAGATTCAGTTCGAGTACCTGCGCTGTTGAGCTCAACCAAATCGAATGAATCAATCACCCTTCATAGTATTTCACCTAATGAACATTCACTTTGGATAAAATTTCACGCATAAAGACATTGGTGGGTGAAAACCTTACTCCCCCAGTTTGACGATATTTTGAATTAAAATGTGTCAGAATTTTCTCAATATTGTTTGTTATTTTTCCTAAAATTGATCACTGGTAGCCTGGAGATTCTACTGCAGGCACGCCTACCGGATTTTGACAGCTCAGGAGCGGATAGGTCTGTAAATTCTCCTCGAACGAGAACAGAAGACAGGAAAACAGTCAAAAAACTAACGAACCAGACTGGGGAACTGCCTTGATAAAGCCATACTGAGCATCTGAATCAGTCGTAGTCCCAGCGTATCTGCAGCAGAGGAAAATAAATCTGCTCTTCAAATCATCACCGGCAACTGGATATATTCAATTTGCTTCAAACATGCCCGTCAATCAAAAAAATTATGTGGAACAGCCCTACACCGGCTGGTGTCGAAAAAAGAGGTGCCCCAGGGGATTGAGAAATAGCACTTAGAGCATTTCTTTATATAAAAAACTTTCGAATATACGTCCTTTGACTCCATTGAAGCTGATGTTGCAGTGGTAGACGACAACACATGTGAGTGGAGCACCTTAAATTATAATTGATATTTTCAGTCTTGGTAATGATGGGATGTCCACAGGAAGGAGTATTATCGCCGCTGCTGCGATTCTCCGTCATAGATGAGCTCCTCGAAAAATTGAACACCAGATGATTTGAACATACCAAATTGTCTAATATTATATGCAACATGCTCTGGAAACAGTGGAGAAACGGTATAATGTGAAGGAATGCCTTAGGGTAAATCCTGCAAAAACTAAGCTAATCACTTTATTGGAGGAAGGAAACCTGAGATATTGAAACTGTTAAGCCTCTTAAACGTGCTGCTGTGTCTATGCTGAAATATCAAGTATCGGGTTGATTCTGAATGCGGAACCAACCTGAAAAGTTACCAAGCAAGCGATAGGTGATAGATGGGGACTAAATCCTGGCTGGAGTGGCTGAAGATATAAAATCCCAGAAAGGAAGGATCCTTACCAGAAAGACCTTGTACGTAGGCTGTTGAGCCTGGAAGGATATAACTTTTCTCTCCACATAAACAATGCAACTATACTCATAAAAATCTGGGGTGCGTTGTTGAAACTATTTCATTATTACGGACACTGGCAGATCACCATAAAATATTGGCCATGCAATTAATTCGAACCAATTATTTCATTTCAAAACATAGGTGGTAGTAGCAGATTGGTATATTCTTCAACGAGTGCAGAATGATGGCTATTATTTACGCGGATGTAGTTTCCAAAACGAGGGAGCGAAGCGAGTGATTTTTGGAATCATCCAAGTGAATAATAGCCATTCTACACAAGTAAAAGACTATACTTTCTCCACGACTAAGAAGAAAGAACTTCCAGTGAGGATCGAACCTCGATCGTCCGCGCCATAGTCAAACACCACTAGGCTATAGAGCATATTTATAAAAATGTAAAGAGTAAATATATATACGTTACTCATATTTCCAATCGGAACCCTTACATTTATAAATGAAATGAATTCCGGGAGGCGTACATCTTCACTATCGCTACTGTTGTCCATTTTTTTCTCTTATAATATGTTGAATAATGATTTAATTATTATTTTGACGTTTCAAACGACGCGCTGTCAAAAGCGATTTGCGTTCTTAGGTATTTGACGTTTTAAAGAGACGATTTGATTTATTCATTTTGATTCAATTTAGCGTGAATTCTGATAATAATAGAATGTGATTGGCTAACAAGAGTGAATTATTTTCATTATCCACTGGTGTGAAGAATTTATATCATTATGCAGCTAAATATGTAAAAATAAATTGTGCGTTAATATTTAGTCGTGGAGGAATTAAGTTTCTGTTACACACCAACTAGTGTGATTTCACCCTATCGGAATATTTGTTCCACCCTTTAATATGATTAATTAAACGTTCAATTGAATATAATTTCCTGTTTTGAGGTCTGGATTTGCCACTGACGGGATAATCACGTTGTTGAAAATTTTCAGCTTTAACAGTTCAATCAGCAATTTTGAATGCAAATCCCCAAGTAGCAAGTTAACGTTGCGGCGTCGAGTTTAGGAAAATTGCACAATCAAACATAAGTTTCGTGAAGTACTTTCGGAAAACGTTGTCGCAGCCCTGTTTTAAATCAATTTGGTTGATAATTTTTGGGTTTTTAATACGTTCAGGTCTCAACTTTAAAAAGCAGTCGTCGGTCGTTTTCTGAACGTTGCTGTGTTTACTTGTTTACTGCGCCCTCTTGTGCGACGATTACAGTGAACTTTACAAAATAGTAGAATTCTCAACGAAAGAATTACCTCGATTATTTCACTCAATACAAAATACGCGCCTCCGATCGGTTTGAATATGAGGATTGAAATCTGAAAACACCATGTTTTCGATTTTGTATTTCGGCACCTGATTGGATACATGCAATTCTCCTATCTGTGTGTTTCGCGTTATCATTAGTTGTTTTATTCGATATTAAAAATCTAGTGACTGGCAGAAAATGTCATATTATTAAAGAAACGTCAGAATCATTGTATAAAGAAATAATCTTGACAAATACAACTCGTGTAATTAATGATTATCGAAAATTTCTTCTCTTTTTCGAAACAAATTGTTGTTTCAGGAAACCACCACAATTTGTTTCTCAAAATCGAAGAAATTTGTATTTCGATAATCATTAACACACTTGTAGTATTATTATAGATAATCACTGATCGTCAGAATAAACACTTATCAACGCCTTTTATTTTATTGTCAAATATACTAGTACTTCATACCAAAAAACACGCGTTGCGAATTTTACGAAATTTCGAAAGAAAAAATTATGAAACATTCCATGAACAAAGTTTAATGTTATTTGCTATTTATTGGGATGTGAGATAAACGGTATATTTGTGAATTATTTCTAAATTACATATGACGGTTTTCAATCCTCTGTTGCAGTTTATTCATTCTAAATTTCAATGGGTGACCATGTCTTCAGAGAGCAAAATATACAAAATTTCAACGTTACTCCAACTTTATACCCGAACGCAACCGAGCTGCTATCTATGAACGGGTCCTACGAGCACGTTTGTACCACTCTTATCCGCTGTTGTTTTGTCAGGTGTCATTTGCCGTGTTTATTCCTTCAACGCATATGGAGCGTGAACTCTGTAACAGAATAGAAAGGAAATTTCTTTCTATACTAGGAAATTTCTTGTAAAGTTACTCTGTATGTGTATTCGGAGACTTTCGAGTAATTCCGTGTGAATATTCGGCAGATAAAAATAGAAACGGCTACAAAGGTCTTTCTATCTGTTTTTATATACATACTTATCCCTTTTTGTCATTGTTTATGTTGACTATTGATTATAATTAAATTATGAATATTGTTTATTTTTAATTGAACATGAATAGGTATTTTTTTTTAATAAATGGGTGGTATAATATTATAATATGATTAAATGAACTTAGGTAATAGATTTTTTTGTCTACTTCGCCTTTTTGAGACTACTTTTCTGCTTGACTTACCTATCATTTTATTATATAATTAGTGTAAAAAGTAAAAACATAAAAAAAAGTAAAACGATTTTGGTAGGAATTGAACCGACGACCCTCGCTATTCATAGCAAGTGATTACCCATCGCAGCCAGGGAGTACAACATTCAAATTATTCAATAATACTTATTAATGAAACAAATAAATCCTCTTGGTTCAGATTGGTAAAAAATTAAACAGAATGGCAGGGTGGAAAGACATCGAAACAAAACTCAGAAATGGAAATAATAATTGATA
>CAJUYG010001630.1:0-19315 GCA_910591675.1 Galerucella calmariensis | reverse complement strand
AATTTTTTTAAAACATTTTTTCCGCATAACTTTTAAAAAAAAAAGTTGTTGAAATGAAATTTTAGGGTTATACGTGAAAATATACGTAGAATTTAATTCCATATTTAAAAATTCATTTTTACGAATTTTTCACGGTGTCGACCCCCCCATCCCCCCCTAGGGAAGGGGTGGGGATGGCTGATTTTGGTAAATTTAAAAATTATCATCCTCCAATACATTTCCGTGAAAAAATTTTTTTTATCATCTCTGGAAGTATGCTAGACCCGAGACCCCTACATCAACCCAAAATTCTGATGTTTTTTCGTGTTTCCATGCATATTTTTGTATTATTCAAATGAATCAAACAATCTTGATTAAATATTCACTTTTCATATATAATGATTGACCGTAAACAACAAGTACAGTCCTGTCGAGAACTGTCAGTGTGACAGTAGAAAAATATGTAAGACACATTGCCGCTACGAAAGTAACGCCTTCATAGTATTTTGGACTCTCGATTGATAGGTTGTGCTTGCGCGTAGTCTAAACATCAACCAATCAAATTTTTTCAAGTCAAAGATTAGGGTTAACGTCTGTAATCAATTTAAACGGTTCATTATTGTAATATTTTGATTGGAATTATTCATAGACTTGCCTTTTTTCCATTTCTTCCTACGTTATGTGCTAGGAGGATATTAACAATCGATGACGCACACCACAAGAAGGATATTATTTGAACCATATATATGTATGTGTATATGGGGTGATATTCACTGATACCTCAAAGATCTATTGTGCCTGTTTACTTTTATTTGTTCCTTAGGATACGAATAAGTAGCTCCTTTGGTCCTATTTCCTGGAGGAATTTTGGGTTATCTGCAGGCTGCTTACTAAAGTAAATGTCTCCCTTCTATCTTGTAGTCTCCTAGATGCTGTACCCTAGGATTCTAAATTGCTATGCAATTCGCAAGTATGCTGATGGAGGTTACTTCTCACATGCCACATAATCTACATTCTTTTTCCTCTACTGCTTGGAGCTTTCTCAGGAGCCCACTCAGGTGACAATGTCCCGTTTTTTATTTCTGATTTCCTCCCTACTTAGTATCTTGTTTTTCCTACAATACAGCACTCTTCGTACCAGGGACGTACATTTTATGTCAAAATGGGACATACAATGTACGTACAAAACTGTACGTACATGTACGTACACAGCGGTACGTACAGGGGATGTACATTTCATGAACAGCTCTTGTTAGGACCAACAACGTACATGAATATATGTATGTACATAGTACGTCCACAATATGATGTGGGTAGATATCATAAATTTTTTTTTTTTTTTCAATTTACGATTTACGTATCTGCGCGAAGTAATCCGTGTGTACAAAAGACTACGAAAACAATTCATTTTAAAAGAGAAAGCAGTAAATATAGACTATATATGATATTTAGAGCCTCGTGCCGTGACGACATACTAATGAATTTTCGACAATTTCCCAATTAATTTCCTTTTTTAGGTTGAGAAAATCCGAAAAATGGCTAAGTTTGGGAATTCTTTTGAATATTTTTATTGGTAGATATTTAAAAAAAATGAAACGTCGCCGGTCGGTATCGAACCCATGACCGTTAGATCCTAAATCTGATTTATCAATTATATTAAAATAGTAAGTGAGAATATAGTATATTACATAACGTGTGCGGAAAGTGACATTTTTCACACACTAGTGGGAAATATTGTAGCACGAGGCAGCTGAGTGCAACAATCACACGAGTGTGAAAAATCACTTTCGCACGAGTAATCTACAGTATTTTTCCTACGATTACGTGATAATTTCACCAAATAATGTGTAATCAACATCTGACATATTGATACTGTTGATACACAAAATGTTACAATTAAAGTCAACATTATTGATTTCAAAATTAACAATAACTATCAATAGTGACAAAAATTCAAGTAGTTTAACTATATAATATGGGTAGGTTATTACAATTATTAATTGGTGGGTTAATTATAGGAGTTGAAAGTGAAATTATTATTGTTCATCATACTTCATACATACTTATCATGAATACCTTTCAAGATGATTACATTTTCCAACAATTATAACAGGTAATTTGGATTAGATGGTACAGCATCGGACTTCTGACGAAGAGTACGCGGGTTTGATCTTCGACCACGCCCTTAATTTAACCAAGAAAATGACAAACATTTTACTTTTAAAATAGATCGCTTCAAATTCAGATATTACATAGGTGAATCCAATTAAAAATTATTCATTTGACAGCTTGTCAGTGGTCAATCTTAATAAACATTCATTCGACAGCTTTTCATCCGTACACGTACGGATAAGTTTTTTTTTCCGTACGCGTATGAATAAAGGCTACTTTCCATAGAACTAGACAGTGTGATATATGTCACTTTCCTATGTGATCGTAGGAAAAGATCTTTTCATTATTTTCATAGGTTATATAGACACTATTGACTTTTTTTAAAACGGATCTGTCAGATATGTCCTTCTACTGACGATACTTTGTTAAATTTATCTTCCGTTCATATTGGCTTTGCTGTTTTGTTAGTGGTACGTTGAGTAGCAGATCGGCTGAAAGAAACAGACGGTTACAAGAATGTCAGTTCCCAAAAACAAAATACTTTCCCATCTATAATAATATGTGACAATTCCGTCATAATTTTATCATTACATTTTTAAGTAAACAAGCACAAGAATAAATGTTCAGCTGTATTTTTGTTTTTTTGGTTTTAGGTGGTATTAGTTTCACGAGTTGCAGTTTGTCAGGTGGCTGAAGATTTCCCCTGATTTTTTCAAGAGTTTCCATTTTTATTCTTGTATTTTCGTTTTTCACTTCTTCTCTCCACCCATTCAGCTAAAGTATCTATATTTTTCAATAAATGTTTTTCAAATTCACAATTGGTTTTTTTCCTTAAAATGGATTTAAATACAAAATAAAAGTAGAAAAAATGTATGTACATGGTACGTCCATGGTATGTTCATGGTACAACCATAGTATGTCTATTTTGCAGCCATTATTGGTCCCTTATAGTACGTACCTGGAGTGCAATGTACTTAAGACGTACATAGTACGTACATCACCAAATCCGAGGGACGTACCTGGAACGTACATAGCGTTGGAAAATGTACGTCCCTGGTACGTACTTAGTACATACATGTACGTACATATACGTAACTGGGACGCGACGTCCGTCCAAGAGATACTTACCTGGTACGTACGTAGTACGTATCGTTGCTGTATGGGTTTCCACCACCATATGTAGTGGTATGAGGTTGAGAATCATTGCCGTGGTTGCTGTTGAGCATGTTCCCATTGCTCCTGTGATACTAGTCTTTGGAAAGGTATTCAAGGCTATTAGGATGGTTTTGTTGAGGCTGACGTTGAGCTCCACTTGCCTACACCAGCCATTTGTTGAGTTCAGTCCCTTTTGTACGATGTCACCAAGAATTTTTCTGAATATTTTCTTGGCTTTTATGACAATATCATCGGTCAGTCAAACCGCATAAAAGTTCGTCAACGTCAACGTCAGGCTACACATCAATGAGGATGCTACTCCTACCTGCAGACATCCTCTGGTTGTGCAGGAGATAATATATTTTCTCGTTCTCGTCTCTGTGTTACTCTAGTGGTAAGCACCATTGGGATGTTTTACTGCCTTCACCTTCTATTTAATGCTTATCTGACTGTCTCAATTGTCCAAAGCTCCTATATCTGCGCATGCTACGGTTTTTTGGTTGTCTAGGGCACCTCGGATATCATCCGTCAGCTGTACCAGTGCAGTCTTCTTAGATCTGCCTGTCCGGTTAGCATGCTGATGCGGGCGGAGAGAAAGTCTCTCCACAATTTCCGTCTTTCCTTTCGAATTGCAAACTAAAATGGTTGGTTCTATCTCGCAGATTCACCAAACTCATTTAACTACGAAGTGTAGTACAATGTCCTTCGTGGCTTATAGCTAGGGAAGTAGTTGTTGCTTCTTAGTGAACGGTCTTTGTTCTTTGATTTGTAAAAACTCTGTATGGCGTTGTAATTACCTTTGATAACTATCTTCAAGAACGGAGAGTAACACTTCAGGTCTGTGAATTGTTCATGTGTCTGAATGCCGAGTGTTTCGTATTTTAATATTTCATAGATTGTTCCAAAAGGAACTCAAGAAAATATTCAAACTATAATTATTCCATTTTTTTCAATTATTTAAGTTTATTAAAAACAGCGGAAGCATTGCTAATAATAATATGATGTATCAACTGCAATATTTCCGAGCTCAGAAGTTGTGGGTTTCATTGGACAAACTCTTCCTCATCAAGTTTCTTCCAGTATAAATGGTATTATCAGTAGTAATACTATAAGTACTTCAAAATAATCAAGTTATACATCGATAACTTGTTGCATAATTACAAAGAGTGTCAGTTTGACAGTTTAAATATTATTCTGAAGTACGTATTGTATTTGATACAATTATTTGTTGAGTAAATATGAAAAATTTATTAATTTAGATACAAATTGGTACAATGGAAATTACAATCCGAATCGACTCATTTTTGATAAACGTCAGATTTTGACGGTGATGTTAGTTTGTGTATGGTTGTATATTGATGTCGATGTGGTTACTATGGAAATTGAAGTATTGTGAAATTTTTGATTGGTAGAGCTAATCTATGTATAATCACTTGGGAAATATTTGATTGGTAAAGCTATTCTATGTATAATCATCTTCTGTAAATTCCTTGTGGCATTACCTATTATTTTTTCTCTTATTTATTGGGAATCAAACCACAATCATGTTTTTTATTTTTTATTTCGACGTTTCGGCAGCGGTCCAGCTACCGTTGTCAAGATTAACTACTAATAAAATAATTTTTGGTTCCTATCTGACACAACGAAGAAAATATGACAACTAGACAATCAATATTTTCTTCGTTGTGTCAGATAGGGACCAAAAATTATTTTATTACTAGTTAATCTTGGCAACGGTAGCTGGAACGCTACCGAAACGCGAAATGAAAAATAAAAAAAAGGTAGAACGTGTCGCGGGACACACGGTAGGAACTTTAGTTCCTTTCAAGCAAAAGTTATGTAATACATCTGACGTTGTAGATAAACAATTTGCATATTCTTTGGTGGTTGAGTAGTAAGCACACCAGACTCTCACGCGGTAGACCCGGGTTCGATTCCCCGCGAGGAATTTTTTTTATTGTTAATTCCATTTTTAAATAATCATTCTGCTTGATATTAATAACGACAACAGGTAGACGTTTGAAATATTTAGCAGAATATTCATTATTATAGATAATGGTACGGTACCCTCCATGAAGGAGTCCGACTGGCAACATCTACTTATAACAGCATCGTATATTTAAAAAAGGAAACCGTAGCATTATACAAATTGGACATTCGTTTACCACAAAATTGGTGGAAACATAAAATTGAATTGTAAAATTTTTAAGTTATATTACAGTTTATAGAAATTTTTTTTTCTAGATTTTTTCCTAAATGGGTCGTAGAAAAAATATGCTGCTCGACTCGTGTGGATTGTCCATATCGCACTTGAACGATTGAGCACTCCGCCTACGGCGTCGTGCTTCATCTTCGTCCTCGTGCGATGTGGCCATCATATCCACACTAGTTGCAAAAACTACAATTTCTTTCAAAATATGCCCTTTTACATTTAAAAACTACCTGCCAAATGTCAAATCAATTTATCAATCCATTTTAAAGTTATCGAATTAAAACATTCAAGTTTTCAAAATTTCCACACCCTGTATTTCGAAAAGTAGCTAGACCCCTTAATCGCGCAAAAAAAATTATGGAAATAATAGTAAAAATTTATCCGAACAAATTCAAGTAGATCACTAGCACTGCGAATACCAGCTTTGCATAGAATTTCAATATAGCATCGGTGGTTCAGTGGTTAGAATGCTCGCATTGCACGCGGGCGGCCCGGGTTCGAATCCGGGTATGAGCATATTTATTATTATGAATCGCTGCTTCGTAAACGAGAGAGAGACTAAGAAGGCACAAGCAGGCAAAAGCAAGGCACATAACGAAGCAATGTAACATAACGCAGCGTAACGTAACGCGTAACGGTCAGATCTTTTGCGTCGCGACCCCTGGTCGCTCAAACATAACCTGGCGTAAAGAACTAAAGTTCCAACAATATTGTGGTTTGATTCCCAAAGAATAAGAGGAAAAATACTAGGTATAATCAGTGGTAATACTATAAGTTCTTCAAAATAATCAGGTTATACATCGATAACTTGTTGCATAATTACAAAGAGTGTCAGTTTGACAGTTTAAATAATCCGACCGCGGAGCAGGAGGATTATTCTGTCAAACATACAAAAATAATCAGGTATTATCAAAGGTAATACCACAAGTGCTTAAAATTTTATCGATAATTTTTTCTTTTCCACGAAAACTTGTTTGTTTGGCTGAAATATGGAAACAAACCGATTGATCTATCTATCTAAATTCGGTTTGTTTGGATGTTTTTGCCTCAAAAAACAAATTTGAATGATGAAAATAGAAAATTATGTGATAAGATTTGGAGAACGAGTTGTATTTGGGAAGATTATTTTTTTCATCAATTGAGGAGTGGAGTTTTGTATTAAATGTTCAATATTCTCTTGGGTGATGGCACTGAATCGGTTTGTGTTCATTTTTCAATAAACTTCGTAGCACTTTTAGCTGTCAATAATGACAAATCCGAAGTAAAATTTTGACGTTTTAATGTAAACAAGGTATTATCGATGAGGAAGCAGAATTATCAGTATACTACCGAATGATTGGCTAGAATAATGTATTGCGCGCAATATAGTAAAACCACCAAAATGTCAGATTTTGACCAGTGAAAAAATAATCGGAATTATACGAGGTAACTTAACTAAATTGATCGTTCTAATTGGTTGAAAATGATACGAAAAAAATAATCAATACTATTGTACAGATCACCAAAATTTGGAAGTTGATGGAAACGGGCTCGTTAAAAAGCTCGACGAATCTACAAAGTTGACTAATCGGCTGAATACTCCATCTTTAGTGAGTTCAACCGAAGTTGATAAGCGTTACGCTCACCGAAGATAGACAGTAGATATTATAAACGGTTAATTGGTCCTAAGCACGGAAGGGAATATCGATTTGGGTTATGATAAAGTCCATAATATTAGAACTTTTATTGCATTCAATACTAAACGTAAAGGCTGGGAGCTATAAGTAGTTGAGCAAACAAAGATTTCCGTGAGTATGATCAATTTTTGGGAAAAAATGTTATATTCAGTGAGGAACCATTTAAGTTGTCTGCTTCCGCCCTGGAAGGCTTTTTTAACTACTTCGTTCAAGAGTCATACGTCAGGTTTCTCTCCAGGACAAGACGATTGATTTCTCATTTCCTCGAGTATTCTGACTTTTATTATGAAGTGATTCAGAAAACAGTTTAATTTATTTACAGGGTCTCCGGAAACTTAACTTAACCTCACCCTACCAAACGCAAACTACATATACTATGTGTGATGATTTTACCCTTATCCAAAATTCTTTAATGAAATATGACGTTTTCAGTCACTCGCTTCAGCAAATCTTTGAAATTATTGCTAGCTACAAATTGTCCTATCTGACAAAATTTGATGGTGGATATTTTATTATTTGAAGTGCTTACGTAACTAATTTACAAAGCAAAATCATTTATCTCATTGTATGGACCACTAAATTGGGTGTTCAGCTTTGTCCTATCTATAAAATAATATCAAATACTAGTAAAACATTCTGACCCAACTAGCATTCCATACCTTATTTTGTCTACTTATATAGTAAATTATTTTTGAACCCAATTACAAAGTAAACCTTCTTATCTGACAAAGAGAATATAAGTATTCGAATGGACACTTTTTTGTTTTCCTTTTTTGTACGTGCTGTTGAATACACGGAACTCACTTCAAAAAATACATGACATCCGTTTTCATCATTCCCATCACCAGGTGGAGCTATCGATGAAAAAACATGGAACAGTTTGGGATTCTGATAATATTGTGTAATGTGTGTCGTCTGCTATCGGAGTCAAAACTGATTGAAATGGAATTAATAAATTTATTCGAATTTTACTGGAGGAAAATATATCCTCACAAAAGTCGAATATCTCTGCTAAAGATAACAAAACTTATAAAGCATTAGAATAATTATTATTCTGCGGTATCGATTCAATTGATGTTTTTTGGTGCAACACTAAAAATAATTCATTCTTTCAATAAATGCAGTTATTGTTTTATGAACATCAATTATCGCTAAAACGTATGAGATTTTTAGCGCAATGATATTTTTTGTTAACGTGAGCAATTTGAATAATTGACAAAATGAATCACCTCTTTGATATTGTGCATATATTTTTTCATTTAGCTGTGCATGCGACCTATTTTTCAGGGATTCCAGAAAAAATAATACTCATTTTATGATTTATCCCACTTTTTACTTCGCACTACGAAAAATATACGGAACGTGATAAACTAACTATAAAGTAGCTAACCTCATTCAATCTTCTACTTTGATACTACGGTTGAGTGATAATAGTATATTCTTCAACGAGTCCAGTATGTGCTACTATTCACGCGGGTGAGGTTTCCTGAACGAGCGAGTGAGTTTTGGAATCATCCAAGTAAATAATAGCCATTCTGCACAAATGCACGACTGAAAAACCCAGTGAGGATCAAACCCCGATCGTCCGCACCGGAGTCAACCATTTCCACCACTAGGCTATAGAGCATATTCATTTATAAAAATGTAAAGAGCAAATTTATACGTCTCATATTTTCAATTTTCATTTGTTCAATTTCGCGAGGTGTACATATTTTTAATCTTCACTATCGCTACTGTGGTCCGTTTTTTTTCACTATATAATACGTAAAATTATGATTACATAATTATTTTGACGTTTCAACCGACGCGCTGTCAGGATCGATTTGCGTTATTAGGTATCTGACGTTTTAAAACAGACTATTTGACTTATTCATTTTAATTCATTTTAGGGTGAATTCTGATAACAATAGAATGTGATTGGCTAACGAGAATGAATTATTTTTCATTATTCACTGGTGTGAAGAATTTATATCAGTATGCAGCTGAATATGTATAAATAATTTGTGCGTGGAGAAATATATTTTTCCGCAAATCGCTAGGAAATTTTGACATTCCTGTCAAAATTTCTTGAAAAAAAAATTAGGACTTCCTTACTGTAAGGAAATGTCATTTCCTTACTGTAAGGAAATGATATTTCCGTACAGTTGTTAGTGTTCTACATAAATGATTGAAAACACATTGCTTATAAGGAATCAATTTATATTTTGAAAACATCAAGTCATTGCTGAATACATTTTTAAGATCAATTTGTTATATTTACAGTAATTTGACAATTAGTACAATTATTGAACATTGGAGGAACACTCTTAGAACTATGAGAAACATTTTGGACAACATGCAGGGTGGTAGGGTCATTTTGTTGAATATTTTGTACTGTGAAAATTTTATTTGCCACCTCAACCTTATTGTTAAGCGATTCTTCGATATATCCTTCAGCAACGTTTGATGACTTCCATCCGCCATGCCTCTTTAAACTAGTTATGTCGGCACCAGAGTCAACCAATATTGTTGCAGAAGACCGACGAAAGCAGTGACCAGTATATTCTGTCGGATTTACCAAGTTCAAATAAGTAGCAACTATTTTGGGCATTTTTCTAAATTGATGAATTCCTACCACTTGTCTACAACCCTTTCCGCTTTGATATTTAAAGAAAAATCGGTCACTGTTCATATTTTCTGGTCTTAACGAAACATACTTTCGATAAACATTCAAGTAGATCTGATTAATTACAAATGATCTTGGTTTGTTGGTTTTCGAATCAGGTATGCTGATTAAAAGCTTAGATTCTAAGTCTTCTATATCGTATACAGTCATTCGGACTAACTCATCCATTCTACAGGCCCCAGAAATACCAAATATTACAGCCACCTAAAAAATAAATAAAGCTATAATCTAAATAGAAATTAAAACCTTGTAAATTACCTTAATCATTAAATTTTCTTTATCTGGAGCTTCCTGGATAAATTTTTCAATTTCTTCCTTCGTTAAAATCTTAGATTTCTTTGCCCTATAACCTTGAGCTTGCCGTTTCAATGAAGAACGAAGTTTTGAGTATGTAGATATATCTACATTGTGTTTAAGTGCAAGGGTTGACTTCAGCATTGAATAATTGGCCCATAATGTTGAAGATTTCATCTTTAAACAAAGGTCTAGGAAGTATGCCATTACAACATTTTCTGAGAAAGAACTCGTATTTTTACTCATGCGATAATCCATAAAACGTCTGTATGCATTTTCGTACTTTTCTCTTGATTTCTTTGGCAATAATTCTAATGAAGCAGTATTCACTGCCTCAACCAGCTCTGGAGGAGTCCCAGGAATGGAAATTTCATCATCACTTATCATTTTACTTTCGAGAACACCAGCAATTAAATTTATAAGCGTCAAGTTTGACAATTCAACCTCAATACGTTTCCATAGTAACCCAAGTAATTTTATTAGGAGTTTCAAAGCACCATTTATTTGGGAATAAAATTATCGCGTTTTTTTTTTAAATCAATCAATATCTGTCGAATTTTAAACGATTTGGGGAAAAATAGTATGTTTACCTCGTAGGAAAAGCCACATTCCTGGACTTTGTGTTGCTAAGTCTCGGCTTGCGCCTCGACTTAGCAGTCTTCACAGTCGTCCAGGAATGTTAAGCTTTTCCTACCCGGTGAACAATGTACTATTTCTACCTCCGTTGCTAAAATCGCATCCAAAACAAGGGTTTAACATTCGCAAAACGTTACTCCAAACACTAGGGTCTTACTAGTGTCGAAAAGTCACATCTCGTTTATCTTTTGTTCCTCAAACGTCACATCAAGTGTATGTTCTGTGATTTATATTTCATATTTCGCGATAATTTTGTAGCTTGGTGTCATTTTATTTTTCAATATTATCAAGTTTTTTTCCTTGAGGGCGTGTGAAAAGTACTATACGATTATCGCCCTCTTTCTGTTCAATAAAATTGTGTGTTCTATTGTGAATCACATCTTAATTGAATGAACATAGCTACTTTTTGAAACATCACTCTCTTGTGCTTTATTTTATCCAAAATGCTCAATTTTCCGTGTTACACTGCCTAAAGCTAAGATTCCATTCCTGAATATAGAAAAAAAGAGATCGGAAGAAAACTGGATATGGCGGTGGCAATAAAGCATGTGAGAGATATTCGCACTTTCTTAACATTGGACATATTATTCCTTACAACAAACTCCTCTTGGAAAAAAAATATTTCTGTAGGTTGGTAGAGAAGGTGTCATTTGGAATAAATGGAAATTCCAAATGGCTTCAGAGAAGCAGCTAGTCAATGCTTAATCAATGTATCATAATCATAATTCAACATCTTTATTATCTACGATGGAAAAGTGAATTGAATAATCCAATTTACCCAACTCAAGGATACTAAGAATTCAATTGGAAAAGTTATGTCTCAATTTCTTGGTTAGATATTTACAGAGAGTTGTTAAATTTCAACATAGAATGAAACTAATCAAATTCTCTCGAGAATGATGAACTGAAGAGGATAAAATAATTACCGCTGAGTTGGCAGACAAAAATTCCTCCCAATAATTCCACTGGAAGTTTATTACTTAGGTCAGTAAAAACTCTATTCAAATGCCATTAACTTTTTATACAAGTTCATTTTTGATTTTTTTAAACGTTTTTTATTTGTTTTAAATTTTGTCGTATTTTATTCTAGAACGCACTTTTTTTAAATCTGGCTGTTTCTCCTCCCAAAAATCTATTTGAAATATATTTTATACTTTTTCAGCGAGACTGAATTATTTTTGGGTCAAAAAATATTTTCCAATGTTGTCGCCTTAACGAAGAAAACACAAGAGATTAAATTGAAACTATATTACCCAATGCTCCATTCACGGGACCGTGACAGTAACGCCCAAGTACAACCCTCTGCTAAGAAACATCATCACTAGGTACTTAGCTCAGGAGTTAGATGGCAGAGGCACGCGCGATGTCATCCGCGCAATAGACCAGAAAATTTGCCCTCGTGCATGATATGAGGGAAGAAAATGATGAGTGGTGGTACCGCGTTGTATTGCAAGTATGTTATCTATGATTGCAACTACTCTCTGAAGAAAATGGTGAAAAGAATGTTAAAGCGATAATGAATTGTTCCACCCAATAAGGGTGAATGAGAGTCGCTAGAGGTTAATTTCATCAGGTGATTAGTAGTGGAAAATCTCAGTGTGCCGGTTATAGCAATGGTGGCAGCGTGCAATTTTAAAGATATTTTTACATACGACCTCCCCTGTAATCAGTCAATAGCACACAGTCGGCATCAATGTAATGAAATTTTTTTTTATTGGTGAACCATTTTACCTATTTAAAGCACGCCTGTGTTTAAATCGAACTTTAAAACACGCGCTTGTTTCAAAGTTACCGTGGCAACATCAACAACTCGAGAAACGAAGTCTCAATTTATGGTCTAAATCATGTCTAAATGACAATTTTTTTATTATTGATCTGACAGGAGTAGTTTGTAACGTCAAAACTTTCATTCGAACAATATTTAACAATGTCAAATTTATAAATTAAAATGGAAAGTGCCGTTGGTATTGATTTAAATATTAATATTTCGATTTTTCAAATCTTGGGAAATGGTATTTAAATTAATACTATTGACATTCACAGAACTCAATAAGGTTGAACTTCCATCAAAATACATATTTGTTTATGCTTTTCTCATTTTCATGACAACTCAAGGTATACATCATAATATACATCACGAATTCAACTATTTGACATTTAGTTTTTATTTCCATCTATGATTTCCATTTTTTGTTGTTGTGGTAGTTATAGACCAGTATTTATAATTTCAAACAGCACCAATAAAAAAATAGCGTGAAGTATTCGTGGATAACTAGTCTTTAAAGACCTTAATATCCAATTATACTTTAATATACTAATATTACGCACGGTAAAAAAACGCCCAGCTGTAAAGAAAATCGCCCGGCTTCCCTAGCAACATCTTAGCAACTGTCAATAGACGTTGCCATTTCATTCAAAATTTACTATTCGAAAACATTCGATATTGCCACGTTTAACTATGAAAAGCCCAAAGGACTAAGTATGTATTGATTATAATTGAAAAATACACTTTTGATTATCAACAATATATTGATAATGATTGAACGTTATTTATTTAATGTGCTTCTTTTATTGCTAATAGAGTAAAAGAGATGGAGATGAAAGTTTACCAAGCACCTCTAATAATGTAACTTTTGTTTCTCATGCTTCAACAAGCGAAGGAAGCGATTCATGATTTGTGTTTAATAACTGTACTGTTACTATAAACAGTTATTATGATTACTAATATTATGCAGTTAAATGTTATACAATAACATTATTAAGAATATCTATTGTTGATGATGTTCAAGTATTATTAATAATTAGATTATAAATACAAGTACTAGTATAAGTAGGTCGTAGGTAAAGTATACTACGTAACTCGTGTTGTAAAGCATTTTACCTACGACCCCCCTGTAATCTGTCAATTACACACAGTCGGTATCAATGTAATGACGTCTATTACACACTGTAAAAAAAACGCACAGCTGTAAAGTAAATCGCACGGCTTCCCTAGCAACATCTTAGCAACTGTCAATAGACGTCACCATTTTATTCAAAATTTACTATTTGAAATCATTCAATACGGACATATTTAACTATGAAAAGCCCGAAGGGCTAAGTATATGTATTGATTATAATTGAAAAATGGACTTTCGATTATCAACAGTATATTAATAATGATTAAACGTTAGTTCTTTAATGTGCTTCTTTCATTGGTAATAGAGTAATAGAGATGGGGTTTACCAAGCACCTCTAATTATGTAACTGTTATTTCTTATGCTTCTTATAAAAAATACAAGTACAAGTGGGTCGTAGGTAAAGTATGGTACGTAACTCGTGTTGTAAAGCATTTTACGCACTCACGGAATTACTTTCCTATTCGTGCGTAAAATGCTTCTTACCACACACGTTGCGTAATATACTATTACGCTCTCACGGAATTACGTAAAATGCTTCTTACCACACACGTTACGTAATATATCATCAAACTTCTCATGTGTTGTTCCGGATGGGAAAAAATTCCATGCCACAATATAATAATCCAATAACCCAACGAATTTTATCACTTCCAGCTATCGAAGGTCTCCTTGTTGGCCACTCAAGAGTCTTGACCCCGATCGTTGTGGATGCCTTGGTTGAGTCCCGCCAATGTTCATAAATTCATGCGAAAAAAATCAGGTGATTGCCCGTATAAATTTCTCATGGGTTTTCGCCATGGGTAATAAAATTCATCCATCCCTCATATCACATATATTATCCCTAAAAGGTGCTGAGTAAAGTTGGGTTTTCATATTTTTTTCTCAAGCTCAAGTCAAAACAAGAAGCCTCAAAATTTTGTAATTTCCGTGCACAAGCATTGACACTGGTATTTTTTCAACCTACCTGTAACATTATGATGGAGTGAAATTATCAAACTTTATCTAGGTAATATTAAATCTCATTTCCAAGATAAGGTACATATTGTGGAATAGAATTATTCAAAAATTTGGTTGTGTTGAACAACTTTTTTTCTTTTCAATTCTTATTCCTAGAACCAGTAGATTCGGAGATGCAAAACAAAATATAACCGAATATCATGATTTTATTTTCTTCAAATAATAATTCACGTATTGGGAATGAAAATAGTAAAATATTGGAGGCATATTTTTTATTGTTCCACACGCTTTTTAAATATGATTCTCCGAATCGTTGATATAAAAATATCGTTGTGATGTAAACTGATGATTTACGGTGGCACCATTACTAGAAATCAGATGAATTTCTTTCCGAAGATCAGGAAGTCTTCCATAATTCCAATCCACACATTAACCGAAAAAAGATTTTGAAAACGTTTGGAGCGCTTTTGTCTGCTCTTCTTGATCAGTTGTCCTGTCAGCTGTAATTTGCCGTGTTCATTTTTTCAACGTTCATCTGTGCCTATATCAGTATAGTTCTGAAAACTCAAACTTTCTGTGTTACGTCATAATCCCTTTTTTTTCCTGTAATGAAAGGCGGTGTATATAAACGCCCGCTTCACTATGAGTTCAAATATATTTCTTCAACTCCCGATAACATATAAGCTTTTCTGGTTGGGTTAACGTTATTCAACTTCTTCCGATTTTCTCTCATAACCACTTTATGTAGCAGTTTCACGAACAGAATTGTCAAAAAAATGGAAAAACTAGGAATATTATTACCCAAATATTGCATTATGTCCTCTGAAATATTTGGAAAGGAGTTAGTTGCAAAACTTCGTGGAAACGTTTGAAATTTCACTGGTAGTTGAATCCTACTTGGCTCTCCGTCGGGAAAACTCTTAACATAACTTAAGTTGTTATTTAAACGTTTTCAAAACGCTCACCCCATTACTGATTCACTACCAGTGGTCAGTTGAATTTTGTTTTTTGTTTTTTGAAAAAACATTTATTTCTGACCTCTAATCAGATTACCATAAATCTGGCACCGAGGCCTTAGCTTTTAATGTATAGTGTAACAGATTCAATAATAAAAAATATATGAGTAAGGTTTTTACAATACTGATCAATCAATTATTGTCTCTGATCCTTGAAAAATTTCTTGAGGCTATGGTACACAACTTTCTCACATCCTTCAAAAACTGTCTCTGGTACAGCATTATATGTACATACACTTCGATAAATAGGAGAATCCTGTCCTTTTTTTGTCCTTGCAAAGTTATTTCCGAGTCTTTCTTTAGTTCGAAGGTTATAATTATGATAGTCATTATTTTGTATTAGTTGCACATTGGTTTTAATTAGGTTATTCTGTATTTTATAAATAGGTTTTTTTGTTCAAAGTTTCTTAGTTTAACTAGTTTGAGAAATGGATATTCTTTATATAAAGTGTCACTTGATGTATTATAGTTTTTTGCAAATATTGTTCTTATTGCTTTATTTTGTAGTCTGTGCAGTTTGTTAATCACTTCAGCAGTAGCATTTCCATAGCATGGTATAAGATATCTTATATGGGGTTCAATAAAGCTATTATATAGTAGATATCTAGCATTTTTGCTTAGCATATGGTTGCATCGTCGTATTGCCCCCAGCATTGGGGCTACTTTTTTCATGATACTGTCTGTATGGGCATTCCATGTTTAATTTAGTTTAGTTTATGTTTTATTCAAGTTCGATTCTATTTACTCCCGAGAAAACAAGAACTGTATCATCGCAGTATTTGTAGTACTTTACTCTTAACCCTGCATATTTTAGACTTTATACATGTAATAGGTATTGAAGTGGGCCCAAGACTGACCCTTGAGCTATTCCTACTTTGACACTTTTTTCATCACTCATTTCACCATTGACATAGGTTTGTTGCCTTCTTTCCGTGGAATATGAGTTTAGTAGTTCATGACATTTTCTACGAAATCCCATGTTCTGTAATTTTTCTAGCAGTAATGCAATATTCACAGTGTCAAATGCTTTTTGTAAGTCAATAAACACTGTAACCACATATCTGTTCTCATTGAGCTCGCTTGTGATGTATTCCAGTGAATCTACCGTTGCTCCAAGTGTGCTACTCCGTTTTTGAAATCCATACTGACTTTTATCAAATTTGAATGTTGTGTCTATAAAATTTACGAGTCTTTTTTTTATTATTTTTTTTAGTAGTTTGCTGAATATGCTTAACGGTGATATTGGTCTATAGCTATTTACATTGTCATGTTCACCTTTTTCATATACAGGTATTATTTTGGATAAATCAAGTTCTTCTGGGAAGCAGCCATTTTCTATTACATTATTTATTAGGTGAACTAATTTTGGTCCTATAATGTCTATAAGTGTTCCTTTGTCTTTCTTTGTTATTCCATCCATTCCTTGTGCTGTGTGGTTTTCCATATCTTTTAATATTTCCTTCACTTCTGTCAGGTCAGTTTTTTTTAAAGTTATTCTCTGTTCCACTTCTTCTTTGAACTTCGTTCCAGTAGTTTGTTTTATTTTTGATGCTAATGTATGCCCAGCTGATGCAAAGTGTTGATTCATTTTTCCTGCAATTTCTTTGTTATTTTCAAATTGGTTTCCATCTTGGTCAATAATTTTATGTATTTCTTTATTTTTCTTGGAGTTTTTACTACATGGTTCGTTAATTATTTTCCAAGTTTTTCTGTCAGTCATGTACCGCTGAATATAATGTGATGTTAAAATAGTTTTTTCCATTTAGATAGATCCAGATTTCAGTGAGTATTATAAATTGTATTGTTTTTTACTGGCCAATAATATATCTTTGAGATCATTGGTTTTATTTCTTAGACTTCTTATGTTAATGTATAGTATATTCAGATTTTCAGTCGCCATTTTTCATAGTAAAGGTTTTTTTTTTCTAATCCAGGTCTAGCTCACTTCTAATTCTTAGTGGTTTATCGGTTTCTTGTCTTGTTTCTTGAGATATACTTTGCCGTTTGAGACATATGCTCTATGATATTTTTTCTCCTTTTTTATTTCTCTCACCTTTTTAAATAGCAGTTGGTTCTGTTTTGTTAGGTCTTCATTAAAGTATATGTTTCCTCTTCCTCCTTTTAGTCCACATTCATTTAATTTAATTCCCTTTACTTCCCTAATTTTTGTTGTTAATTCATTTTTTATCATTTTTGTTTTTAATTCAAGAAGTATTAGTGAATCTTCATTTGTATTATTTAGTCTATATATTTCCTGCACATCTCCGTCTTTCATATTCACTTTTAGTGCTCCAATCACTTTCTTCATTGTTTCACTTAGTTCTTCGTTTCGTTTTGGTATTCCAGACATAACTATATTTCTCTCCTTTTCTCTCTGCTCCATCTGGTTTAGTTTTTCCTCGAATGTTCCCACTTTTTCTTTTAATCTTTGGTTGACCTGTTTAAGGTGTTTAACTTCTCCAAGCGTTTTTTCGAACTGAGTTTTTTGTTCTTTGAAGCAGTCTGATAAGAACTGCATAGATTTTTTTAGATCACCCAATTCTTTTTCAACCGTGTTCTTAAGTGGAACAAAGTGGTGGGCAAAAGATTTTTCTAGTAGGCTATTCATTTGTTTTTCATCCATAGCTCTAACCTCACTTTTTTCTCGCCTTGTGGAACAAATAACTTTATTTCCGCTGTTCGCAGCTCCTGTCTGTATTCCACAACTGGGGTGAAAGCTGGTCTTACAGACACTACAATCCAACGACAATACTACTTTTTTCTTGCAAAATTCACAAATTTTTCGCGTACTTATCGGGTCAGCTGTGCTCAGTTGAGACATAACCTAACATCACATTTAGATGTCACAATAAGTTTATTTGCTCATTTAAGTTCCGGGCCTATTGCTATTTATTTATTTGTTAATTGATGGGAAAAAAAAGTCTGTCCAGTTTTCAATTACTTTTTAATATGGTTTTAATTACTGTTGATCCAATATTTCACATGAATTTCATAAATATTAGCTTCAAACACAAAAACCCACAGGATAGTCCGCAAACTTTTCTATAATTAGGTATAACTTTCACCTTTATGTTTAATATATTTCACTGGAAAATAAAACAAAATTCGGGAGCCACAAAAGTATACAACCGTATCGTACCATACCACAATATCACCTTTGAATGTAGTAACAACATCGTGTTTTTACCTAAGACATGCTCAACATTCAGATGACGTTAACTGATGGTTTAGAGAGCGTTGTTGCATCAGTGACTGATTTCTACACGAAGTGAAACGTTGATCTCGGTGCATGACGTGAGTAACGTCGTCAAATTACTACTTGGGGGTACACTTTTAGCTGTTTCAAAATCATTCACAGAGATGTATGGCTGATATTGAGGGTTTTAGCAATTTTCCCATTGCTTGTTTTCGGCTGTTGATCAATTTCACATATATTTCATATATTGTACAATCACATTTCTAACTATCCGAAAAATACTAGTGTTGTTTGTTAACTTCTATTATCCCATAAGTGTGAATACGTGCTAAATCCCGAACATAAATTGAGTAGACACGGATGAATTGACAAGGTGGCATCAGCTTACAATCGTGTTGTAATTGAAACAATGTATTACCTAAGATATCGTATTTTTTCTCCTCAAATATATTGATTCTAAAAGGAACTTTCAGGAGTAGGAATTATACTTTTATAATTATTTTTCGTTTCACTGGAA
>CAJUYG010001629.1:59520-77876 GCA_910591675.1 Galerucella calmariensis | reverse complement strand
GCGTCCGTACAAGGAAATGTATTTGTGCGTCCTCTCGAAAGACAATGTTTTTAAATATTTTGGTTGTGTATATTTAATCTTTTGGGCATCTAGAGCAGCACTGTCGGTTTAAATTAGTCTATATATATATATAAAAAAATTATGCATTTTTGACATTCCAAAGTACTTCTAGCCCCTCCCAGCCGTAAGTATTTGAACTTCCAACATATACGTTTTTGTCTGATTTGCATTTAATCATACATCCATGCAAGGTTGCCAATTTTTTCACAAAAGTATACACGATTTATTCCATTGAAACCCCCTTCTGCGTCCGTTCAGATAATATAATTTTAAAACTATTATATAGATTATGTCCATATACATAGCGTATAAAAGTATGTAGTGATCTACCTGAAAATGTAGTTGATTAATGAGTATAAATTATCTAATTTTTGGTTAATTTAATCAATGACAGGCAATTCATTGATTATAAAAACTTTATAAAAATAATAATATATAATAGGATCAGATAGAAAGCCGCTACGAAAAAAAAATCTGAAGCTTTTCCATTATTATAATCCAACAAACATTTTGATCTCTTTCCACATACAACTCTCAAACAAAAAAAAATTATTGAAGTTTCCAACAAGAATTATAATACTTTTAGTTTCAAAATGGAATAAAAACATCGAATTTCATTATCGAATGTTTCCTGAGTATACAAGGTGGGAAATTGTGAACAGTGTGTTATTTAAAAATTAGGGAAATAATATATCTTGATAAAGTGGTAAAACTCACTATTGCTACGAAACTATGAGACGCTAAGGTGAACAATATCGGCCAAAACTAGACAGTTTTTCCACTGTTATTTAGTATATAGGGGGAAACAGAGATTTCGGGTTTCATAGCTACAAAAAATAATTTACAACAATAAGTCAACTTTCGAAAAATCAAATAGTTGGCTTATTATGAACCACCTAAAAATAATGGTATAGTTGAAATAATACCCTTCTTGGTGTGCGTCATCGATTGTTAATCTCCTCCTATCACATTACGTAGGAAGAAATGGAAAAAAGGCAGGTCTGTGATTAATCCTAATGAAAATATCACAATAATCAACCATTTGAATGTTTTACAACGTTAACCCTAATCTTTGACTTACAAAAATTTGATTGGTTGATGTCTAGATTACGCGCCATTGCAACCTATCAATCGCGAGGTTAAAATACTATGAAGGCGTAACTTTCGTAGCGGCAATGTGTCTTACGTCTTTTTCTACTGTCACTCTGACAGTTCTTGTCAGGTGTGTACTTTGTTGCTTACGGTCAATTATTATTTATGAGAAGTGAATATTAATATTATTGTTATAATTATCTAAATAATACAAAAATATGCCTAGATACACGAAAAAACATCAGCATTTTGAAAGTTCTGAAGTATTTTCAGTTAGAAAAAGAAGCTGGTATTTATTGATTTCATAACCTTTTCGAATTTGGCTAAATACGATCCTGATGATTTTATTTATCAAATTTAAGGTTAGCTATAGGTCAAAATAGCAAATAAAATAAACGACATGCCGAAAACCCGGATATACGTCACAATCGATGACGCACACCAAGAAGGGTATTATTTTAACTATATCCAATATAAAGCTATTTAATGGTAATGAATGAATGAATGAAAATAGCTTGTCATTTCAAATTAAAAGTTTAAATAAGCTGTTATTGAAGGAATTTTATAGTAGTTTAACCTTCTATGGACAGGGAGAAACATCTTTTTGAAAATGGTAGTAGATGTTTTACAAGAGGATTTCAGTGATAATTTTTTACTGGATATAGTAACCAATCAAATTACTTAATTTCAAGTCATGTGTTAAATTTCATACAATCACCGCTGTATTACAGCGATAATACCCTACATGTGGTGTTTTCAGTTTGGTGTTTATGTTTTATTAAAAATTAATTGAACGTCAAACTGACAACTGGATTAAAAATGTCGGAAAGATTTGGTATTGCATCTAACGATTCAATTAATTTACCAATTGTACTTTTCACAACTGTAGTTTTATATAAAAATGAATAATTTTTGATTAAAACTAATAAAGTTTGTATTGAAAAGTATTGAGCGTCAGATTGACAATCAATTTTTTGATATCTACAAAGTAAAAAATTATCTTATCGAATACTCCTCGGGTCTTGATAAATACACAAAATTTTGTCGTAGAGAATCCTTCAAGCGTGTTGCTCAAAGATAATAGCCCTCGGCCTGCGGCCTTGGGCTATTATCAAGCAACACGCTTTCAGCATTCTCTATGACAAAATTATCTCGGTATTATCAAGACCCTAGGGGTATTACTACTGAAAATCAGTTCGATTAACAAATGGTGAGCAATATGTAATTGCGTTGTCTCGAGTTACCGAAAGGCAAAAGATCTATTGATATATATATAAACATATGGCTCCAATTCGCTTGATAATGCTAATTATAATTCAAAAAGGTTGCATGCAAAAGGTTACGCCTAGAGTAGCAAAAAAACAAGTGAGGGATTGTAAATTCATATGATTGTTTAGTAATGAATACTACATAGTCAATGAAATAAACTTCTGCAAAATGCTACTGATTACATCAATAACTAGAAGGTAACTAATAAACTTGTTAGTTTGTATACGTCCGCTCGAAAAAACAATGTTGTTTTTAGCATATGTGTGAAGCTGTAGGAAAATAACTACTTCCAAGGAAAATGCATGTTTGTTAATGCTATAAGTTGCAGCGTCAACAAAACATGTCTACGAAAGATAATCAGTTTTTATCTCCGCTAAAAGATACTTTTTTGAAGCTCTTACGTTCAAGTCGTTTTAAGTTACTGTCAAATGTTTGAAGATATAGTTTGTTCAACCATCCTTTGCCGTTATGTCATAATCGGTGACGTATTCTGCTGTTTTACGTATGTCTTATATTTGTTGAATGTTATTTTACACTTAACCTCAAAATTATAATCAATGGCATATTTTAAGAATTGTTTTCAAAATATGACAACTGAATTGTCAAAAGTGACAGATGAAATTTATGTCGACCTTAGATAAGAAATACGTTAATGACGTCATAATTCCGTCTCATCCATTTCATGAATAAGAGAGCAAGCTGGACAATGTATGACGTAACGGCAAAGGATGGCTGAACAAACTATACAACCTGTAAAATTAAAAAAAATGAATAATACAAAAAGAACCAACTTGAAAATGCTATAATACTTGGTGTCTAATTTGAACGATTGCTGCCATAAGTTCACTGGCCACTAAGTTCATGCATCCTGTATCTCCGAAATAATAAAATGTAATTAGTTGAGACTTTGCGGTCCAATGCAGACATACAACCACGATGAACATTTTCAACTTAATGACGTTATTTTTAATGACCTGTATTAACTTTCAAATTCAACATGACACTTCCTGTATATTTTGAAAACTGTTGGGTAAGCGCTTAGTGATAAAATCGAAGATCAGAATGAAATTTTTAAGCAATACTCTATAGTTATCTGTAAAATGTTTATATATTTGTCATAAGTCACTAATTCATTGTTATCAGTTGTCTTACGTTGCCGCCTCATCTTCTATGGATTCTAAAAGAGTCAGTGTATTATCTTCCCAGAGACATAAGCTGAATGAAACTGCGTTAACCAACAAGAAAATATTATGTCAATAGCGCTATGGGCCCAGCGTCCTAGTAATTTATGTAAGTTTATAAAAGATTCCTATGAAACGACGACCGAAGAAATATTCAGACATAGTCACTCAATTCTCAACATTGCGGTGTTGCCACTATCGGACGCATAAATCGCTTGGTTTGGCTGAAAAATATTTCAGTATATACACGTCGTGTATATACAAGTAGCGCCAGTACGGAAATTTATGGAACTCACATCATATATAATTCACTCAATTTAGAGTATTTTGACGTCCACCATAAAATTTGTGAGAATGATTGTTATGATGGAAAACTATCGAAAAAGTAAATTTAATTGAAAAATAATTGAGCGTCCGTATACCGGACGCACAACTACCATCGGACGCACGATTAAATGTAAAAGGACAATGTACGGACGCACAAAGGCGTAAAGATATATATATATATATATATATATAACCAAGACGGTCTTCCCTCAAAAATACAGATATACGCATCGTACTTCCCTCTTATATAACCAACTTCCCTCCGGTTTTGGAGGGAACAACGTTCAGCGTTAAATTTGAATTTAAACAGTTACTCAACCTCCTACCAACCAGCTAAAGAAAAATGTTGTGGAGGGTGGTTTACATGGATTTACCTCGAAAGTGCGTGGATTAGTTGGACGTTTCACCGTTGGCGTTATAATCGTACTTGGAGGTTAAACATTATGTGTTATGTTCCCTCCATAGTGTTTTATATAACTGAGGTTGAAATACTCGATTTTGTTCCCTCCGAAATTTGGCAACACAGCTTTTGAGTGTGAATACTGTGAGTTAGTTTACTGGTAAACATGACTTCAAGAAGCCGATTACTTGTTGCATTAGCTCGTAAAAAAAGTAAGTGCGATTTACTATTGTAATGTTTTTCTTATTTATTTTGAACTGTTTTTTCCGTGGGATAAAATTATACACTCACTATGGCTAATTACTACTGATTTATTAAAGAAACACTTACACACTATAATAAACTTAATTTATATACACACTACTTAATGTCTATTAATTTATCTACACTCTGTATAATAATTATCTATCTATATAATATCTAATTTATCTTCAACACTATTTATATTCACTCACTGTATACTGAAACTGTTTACCGATTCACTGTATACTGAACAACTCCTCCACTCACTGGAAAACCCGCGTATATATAGTCCCTCGAATCTCTAGAACTTTTTTGACTATACCACCTCTGCGTATATTTTATAATCCCAGAACATTCGCGATAAACCATTGTACGCCTTCAAGAACAGTCTTCTTATTACCTGCGAAAGAACCTTTCTAGAAAGGTCGCATTCACAGAGACAGCAGATTTTAAATGCAAATTGACGCTTAGTAAAATTTTTAATTCATTATATATTGTAACTTATGCCAAAAAAAACATTCTCAACTTTCGCGCCTGTTCTTGAAATACGTAAAAATATGAACAAAATTCGGTATTTTCATGTTTTAGATTGCATGAAATATCCGGGCTAATGGATGAGTTTAATTTTGTCGAGTCTACTTTTCTGAGATATTCATTGACAAAGTGATATGTGATATGCTTTGTGGATTATATGAATTATCCATTTATAATGTTACGAACTCACTGATTCCGAAGCCGGTCCTGTCGCAAACTATGAATGCGACCTTTCTAGAAAGGTTCTTTCGCAGGTAATATCCAGACTGTTCTGGAAATGTACCAGGCCATACAATGGTTTATCGCGAAAGTTCTCGATTTATAAAGTATACGCTGAGGTGGTATATTCAAGAATTTTCTAGAGATTCGAAGGACTATATATACGCGGGTTTTCGAGTGAATCAAGAGTTTTTCAGTATACAGTGAATCGGTAAACAGTTTCAGTATACAGTGACTGAACAGAAAGTGAATATAAATAGTGTTGAAGATAAATTAGGACAATTATTATACCGAGTGTAGATAAATTAATAGACATTAAGTAGTATGTATATAAATTAAGTTTATTATAGTGTGTAAGTGTTTCTTTAATAAATCAATAGTAATTAGCCATAGTGAGTGTATAATTTTATCCCACGGTAAAAACTGTTTAAATAAATAAGAAAAACATTACAATGATAACAGTGTACCTACTTATAACGGCTTCACCGTAAATGTGAATTCAGCAAAAAAGACTTGCGCTTTGGAATGATTAATCGTTTATTTCAATGTTTTTGTATTGAAAATTCGTATATACAGGGTGTTTCATTAAGGATTGTCCATATAGTAACTGGAGAAACCTTAGCACGAAAAATGATGATTTAGGTCAAAACATTTTAATAAAACATTCTTTCTAACCGAGATATATTCTAAAATTCTAACCCATAGTTTTGACACCTTCCATTATTTTTTGTTTATGCTTGGCAAAGAGTGAAATAGTTATTGACTCATGTGAATTTACGACTAGAATTAACAAATTTGATCATCAAGGTGGTTAAATTATCAACGACACTCATATGAAATAAGCAATAAAGCAAAATTGGATATTTTAAACATTACCTTTAAATGCAAATAATTCGAAAACTACTCACTCTATCGCATTGAGACAGGAGGATGATATTTACATAGAAAGTTACGATGAATCAAAAACACATGCTGAAACGATTATTACGACAGTGGCGTAGATTGTAGGGGGATAACAAAAAGTATCCATCCCTACCGCACGCCTCTGGCAATCGGGGAAAACTTTCTTTCTCCACCTAGTAACCTAACATATGTAAACTGTTTGCCAAGTATTAACAAAAATATTGAAAGGTGTCAAAACTATGGGCTGAAATCATTTGAAATATTCAAAATAAAACCCCACGGTTAGGAGGAATATTTTATTCAAATGTTTTGGCTTGAATCTTCATATTTCGTGTTAAGGTTTCTCCAGTTACTATATGGACAATTCTTTATGAAACACTCTGTATATACGATATAATTATATTTTCGTATTACCTACCTATAGCCTAGTCAAAAAATAGAAAAAACTTGAAAATTTAAATCGACTTATTTTTTATTTGAACATTTTTCTGTGCTTTCATTATTTAAACAATTGGAGTGAAAAACAAAAACAAAAATTTTCACTCGACGATTTTCCGGAAAATCACATGCCTAACATCGTAAAGTTTTTCTCATGTTAATCACAACCCTTTTTGTGGTTTTTTTGGTCAATTACTCAATTTTAGTGAAATACCAAAATATTTGAGAATAAAAATCAAATAACCTTAAATTCAACTGTGAAGCTTTTATTTTACCGTTATACTGATAAACCATTCCTTCATAATAACTGATCCGAAATACTCAAAATATATGAGCGCACTTACTAGTTTCAAAAATAACTGATTCGATAATTGTAATATATATAATGAGAAAGCAAAAATAACACGTAGTACCCTCCACAATGTGGCAACTGCGCTGGAGGGATATATGAGTAATAATTGCTTATGAAATATATAGCGTTGGAGGGAACTACCACTGGATAACATGTTTGAAATATATTGAAATTTTACTGATTAAATTCATTACCCCTCTCTTGAGGTACATATAAAGACTCCTCCCCCAAATATGTATATACAGGCTTTTTTCTATAATTGAAGTATATATACTGGAAGTCGGTCCGTCCGCAGTTTATCGTGGAGGGAAGAATGACGAAGCTATACATATATATATATATATATATATTCCATTTTGACTTAATATCAAAAAAGCACCCTAATTTTCAATCGAAAAGTCTCGCGTCAAAATATCAGCTTTCTTCAAAAAGTTGGAGGGCTGTTTGTTCGTGAAAAATTTCTACTTTCTAATAGTCTGAAAAAAACTATATGGTAAATGTTCTCAGAAAATGCAAAAAGCTTGGACTCGAATTTTTTTTAATCATTATGTACAATTTGGAACTATTTATTACAATTTACACTTCAATTACTTAAGAAACGTAAGATTTCAAGGTTTCATTGATAGACGAAAAAATTGCAAATCGAAATACAGTACTATAATTAAGAAACAAATAAGATAATAGAGTTAATATTTAATAAGACATCTACAATATTTTGGAAAATTTGTAGAATCTTCTTTAAATAATATTTGTAAATGACTATTATGGCTGTTTTAGGATAATTTATATACCTGAGTGACCTACGGTAAATTTTAGCGCATTTCATGGCGTTTAATAGAGATGTGGGTTCAAAGTAACGTAACCTGAAAAATGGATTGAAATTGATCGAATATATTATTTATAGATGTAAAAATAACACTAAGTCAAAATACCCACCCCCTTCCACTTCCCAAACTCGGATCGCCCGTAATTTATTTTTCTTCTCAATTTCGACATATTTCCTTCCATTCCTAATGGGTTTTATTCTACTGTTATTTATTTTGGTTTCAAATATTATCGACACTGGTGTAATCATGTAATTGCAATACACGTATTTTCATTGTGAAAAGCATAATAGAAATTGTCGATTTAAAATTTTGAAAATCATGATGGAAATTCAATAGTTGAGTTCATGAAAAATTTGATAGAAATTCGAATTCCAGCTCCTATTATGTATTGAGATTCTGCTCATTGAATTCCATTGCAAAATTGTAGGGTATCCTCTATACAGAATGAAAATTGAATTTCTATTATTCCATTATTTCAATTCTTGAGTCTCTGTTATATTTTCCATCATTTTGAATCGACAGTTTTTATTATGTTTTCCATAATAAATATATTTCCATCAAAATCATGATAAACATGATGGAAATTCAAGAATTAACGTAATGAAAAGCATAATGGAACTTCATGATGCAAAATTGTGGGAAACATATTAGGTATGCGCTTTGAATTTAATACATGGCAATGCTCAATGCAATGCTCTCCTTAAATCGAAAATTGTGTACCTATCCGTGATATGAAGACTTCAATTAGTCGGTTACTTCAAGGCTTTTGGTCTTACAGATTTTCCAACAAAAATGTACAAATAACGTTAATAAGGTCTTTACCTTTCATAATTCTTCTCTGGAATCGTTGGAATTTAATTATTTTGCACATAAGGTGGAAGAGAAATTATTCTCTTCAACGATCATTGCCCAAGTTTTCTTAAGGAGCAGTCGTTGTAGTCTCTTGACAGATTTTATTAATAGCTGTTAAAGTTTGTAACTCCTCAAGGTAACGCAAATTTATGTGGTATTCGGATGGAAATTGGTCAAAAATGTAACTGCTCATTATATTATTCACCATTCTATCAATTATTCCATGAATTTGGAAAGTTTAGTTTAGAATATTTCATCTCTCCGCACGAAGTGCAGAAATTTATACTTCGACATTCTATTGAGAATTACATCAATAACCAGAAGGTTACTAATAAACTTGTTAGTTTCTATCTATTTATACAATATCTAGTGAATTTTACCCAATAGACGATTCCAGAAGACACGACTTTGACAGGTCGGCAATATTGTGCTGGAGGGCAGTTACATCAATTAGTTTGGGTTTAACCCTGTGTGTTTGTGTTTAATGAACAAAAACCCATTGATATAGGTTGACTAACTAACCTCGGAAGTATTGGAGCACACACGTTGGAAGCTGTTCACTGATGAAGCCTCGTCGGTTTTTTTTGTGTGTTTTTGGAAGCCGTTTTGATACCGGGAGCACTGCAGCCCATTGGCTTATTGTACTCTACTCCAACATTTAGTCCACCCATCCAGTTATCTCCATACCTTCGTGTAGACGATATAGTTCCATTGGATGTGTGCCATACTTCAGGTGGCACATTAGCGCTTCTCTGAAGATTATTTGTCTCATTGAGTCCAGTGCCACATAGTCAGATAAAATATGGGGTACGGTCTTGGTCTTGTTGGTTATATGAGTTAATAGGGCAATTGTGGAGCAAAATATATCAATGAAATGTCATTTTGACATTCACCTCATGAGTTTTTGGGTGGTACATATCTACAATGAAGAATATATAATGTGTTTACCATATTTACTGAATTTGTCTGGTGAAATCTAAATACGTGTGAGCCACAATAGACTCTTTCGAGTCGCAGTGAAGGGCCTTATAGACCCACCCACCACACACCTAACCTAACACCTAACCATATTCACTTTTTGTATTTCAAATTTTCCCATTAATTCATTAATTATTGACAAATAACAGCATTCTCAACCTCCTAAAAACGTATTCTAGAAAAGGGCGCATTTTTAATATGTTATTGTGATGTTTTTCTTATTTATTTGAACTGTTTTCAACGTGGGATGGAATTATATGCTCACTATGGCTAATTACTATTGATTTATTAAAGAAACATTTACACACTATAATAAACTTAATTTATATATACACTACTTAATGTCTATTAATTTATCTACACTCGGTATGATAATTGTCCTAATTTATCTTCAACACTATTTATGTTCACTTTCTGTTCACTCACTGTATACGGAAACTGTTCACCGCCTTGTACGCTGTTCGAGAACAGTCTCGAACATTACCTGTTGAAGAACCTTTCTAGAAAGGTCGCATTTATAGTTTGCGACAGGACCGGCTTCTGAATGACTGAGTTCGTAACATTATATATTTCTCATTTTTTGGCATACTACTATTATCATGAAGATCTGATCCAATAATTGAAGTCATGCTGAGAAAACACACATTTTTGTTTAATGAAGTGAAAACTGAACAATTGTGATATGTAATACACTTCACTTGCACTTTTGATGCTTTGGTCACCTTCAAATCTGAAAATGAAACAAAAATACTTCGATAGTATGGAGGAAGCTTTTTTTATAGGGACATTGATAAAACAGACACAATCCAGACCTTTTCATTTCCTCACATTGTTAACAAATACGTTTTTTTCACGTCTCGGTCCAAAGTTTATTTTTTTCGTCGTATTTTCTTTAATGTCTCAAGAACTGCTCCTCGAGATAATGCACTGGGAAAATAAACGTGAGAGCGATTCTCACGTACCTGAAAGATAAAATCTCAGAAAAAATGTTGCTAGGTATTTATTTTTCTCACTGGAAAACCGTTCCGCTGAAAAATTATCGTTTGAAGATGCTCTAAATTGCCTTTTGTCATTTATTGATATATGCGAGGGAAAATATTTTCGCTTTTCTTGGGGATTTTAAATGATTTGTATGAACAGTTAACTTCAAATAAAAATATGAGAACTTGAACAAGAACAAATTTATTTTTCCTATGCTATTTAATAATGTTTATATTTTACGTCCGCTTCCTCAAATATAATGACGTTCACTATTTACAAGTAAATGATAAACATATTGAACATTATTTATATATAACTGTGAAAATAAAGAGAAAAAAAAATATTTCTCCAAATGAGATTCGAACAACAGCTTTTGTATAAGCCATCTTTGTATTATTAGCTATTCAATACTTCAAACAATGTGAAAACTTTTATATTATAGTTAAGATTTACAGACATACATTTCATTATAATCCTCATAAAACGTATTCCCCATTCTTCCTAAGCTTAGTTTCACCTGTTTTCATATTTTTCTTAATCCTGAAATTCCAATTTGTTTATCATAAAGACAAAGTTATCTTTAATCGCTGAGCTGGAACAATAAATTTACAATCTGTAAATATGGCGAAGCAAAGGAAAATAGAGTTTATTACGGTATCACAAACAAGTTATTGTTCGAGTTTGTTTTGTTGGAAATGTTTCCTCTTCAATATCAGGATATTAAAATTATGGTATGAACTTCACCAGGTGTACATGAGTCCTGGGCCACGCCTGTTACTTTTATATCGACGGATAAATTTGGTCTAAATTCTGGTGGATTGGCTTGGGGCCGCCTATTTTGGATTGGTTTGAATGTAAGATCAACATGACCAACTTCCGGTTTAACCGGAAATTGTTGAAAACCTGGAGTGTTGATGGATATTTCCAATTATCATCTACCTCATCAAAGGTCAAAAATTCCCTATTTTTTTCACTTTAGTTTTTTCTTAAATCTTAGGACCATAGTACAAAAGTAATTCAACAGTCGAATGCATTTATGGGCCACACAGTACTTGAAATAAGTCTTCAAAGAGTATTAATGAAATCATGTACATTGTGTCCCAAATTGTTTGAATTATAAAAAACTATTTTAGAAATTTAATCATTATAGACCGGTATCCCATGATACGAGTAGGCGACAATGTTTCTCAGGATTCCTGTTGAAACTCTAGGTGCAGTTTCACTTCGACTGCATTCGCTTGATCTCAACAGGCTGTAGTCACCCAGAAGAATCTTTGATTGTCCAAGCCCTACTATATCTTTTCAATGGTTAGATCTTCTCTCCTCTCTTTTCCACCTCTTTGCTAGCTCATCTTCTTAAATTCCAGTGTGTCCTGAAAACCACAGTAAATTGGTTATATTGTTCTCGACTAGCTCATTGAGTTTTCCTAGGCATTCACACATCATTTTGGAACTGATTACTGATCACACAAGAGCTCAGTGCTTCAATGGCTCCTAGACTAGCCGACATTACGATAGTCCTCTGCCTTCTGTATCCTTTATCAATAGTGAACTGGGCGCACTTTTTTTTGGAGTGAATCGCATCTTGAAAGATACTTGTGGATTTTCCCAATCCTTCAAAGTGTTTGGTTCCTGGCCCCAGCACTCATATTCCAGTTCCTTCTTGTGCTTTTGAGCTGTCTGTGTACCATTGAATGGCATTCTTTTGAAGTCTGGTATGTTATTTGGATACCATTCTTTCTTTTTGCTAAACTCCGAAACAGATTTCTTTGAAAAGGTATACTTTCCCATCATATCATCTTGTGGCATGTTCCAAGTTGTCTGATTTATGAAAAGTGGAAAGGTGGTTTTTCCTAATGATACCCCCTCTACTCAGTCTGTATCATGTTCTTTCTTCCCACCATATGTAGTGGTGTGAGGTTAAGAATCAGTTCCATGCCACGGAATACATAAGTCAATTGTTTTTTTTTCCACCTTTTCAACCCTCGCTTATCGACCCTTTTTATACAGCTCCTGGTTAAACCGGAAGTCGACCATATTCATTTATCTGTATAAGTAAAAATATTCAAAATTGGTCCTCATATAACAATATCCATCAACCCATTTGAAAGTTACAGGTGTGACCGATCATTTACACCTGGTATTACTTTATTATTATCATTCAAGAATTATTATAGTAGGCAGTTTTTTCAATTTTTTTTTTAAGCGATTGAACTATAGTTGTCTGCTCTGTCTAGTTCTTATAATTTTTCTACTACAATCAAGCTCATTTCTCCTCCTATCTTATTTATACAAGTTGAATTTTTGTGAAAATAACGATAAAATCAGAATGCAAACTCTAATTCAGATGTAAATGTTAATTGTACAATCTCGAAACCAAAGCTTTCAAGAGTAATTTCTCAAAGTACGAGTCAACAGAAACTCTTTGGTGTTTCAGTTCCAATGTAATATCGGTAGAAATAGCAACACCGAAAAGATAAGAAGATGTAACTATTGGGAATATCTGAGACAATCGAATATATTCCAGGAAAACTGCAACCAAGTGGGAGCATATGAATACCTAAGTTAGAGTTTTGACAGGTGTTCTGATAGGACAGAACCTGATTGGGTAGAGAGAAGAAGATTCTGTGAAATGGAACTAATATACTTGTGGACATTATCGCAATAAGGCAGAAGGTTACAGTAGTAGAGGAGAGGGGACACAATAGCTCTTCTAGGTGTCATTAAATGATATACATACCTTCATATACAAATTTAGAAATGTATGGCCATGCATTATTTGAAGAAAAACTAATTAAAATATTGTTTCCAGTGCTAATACTAACACATTTTATAAAACTAGTGTTCAGGGCATTTATCAAGTGTATAAATGAGATTTCCGCGAAAATACTATATTATTATATAGTTTCACCAACTACTAACAACTTTTATCAGCTCCATCAAATTGCGAGCGATTTTCCAATTACCGTCGCCGTTATGATCCTGCGGATTCAAGAGGATTACAAAATTTACTGTAACTAAAGCATACTTAGGATTTCGGATCAAACTAAACTAAAATATTCTAGAAATTCATTATCTTAATCTCTCTTTGGAACAAAACGTTGAGTGAGTTTACTACCCACATCTTATGAAAGCAGGGATGTGCGGAAGGGTTATTATCCACTGCATACGTGGTTTTAGAAAAAACTTTGACCCCAATAATATAAATAGTTTTTTTTTATTGGTGAACCATTTTACCTATTTAAAGCACGCCTTGGCGTGTTTATATCGAACTTTTTAGCACGCGCGTGTTTTAAAGTTACCGTGGCAACATCAACAACTCGAGAAACGAAGTCTAAGGGGCCTATTCTGTAATTAGTAACGATGTCGTTCGTGGACGATTATCGTTACTGAACGACTTTATATATTCAGTATCGTAACGACCGCTGTGAGATAACGACAAAATGGCTGATATTATGTCGTTGACGAACGTCAGCTATGCAGCAGTCGTAATCGGGTTAGCAAGTCTTTGGTTAAGAGGTTTGTTGTGTTTTTTTTCAATATCTTAAAAACATTGTCCCTTATACAAAGATCATATTTTATTTAAGATGGATCAACGGCTACGTATTGTTTTGGATGAATTGAATAGAAAATAATTTCATATAACGGTTGAAAAATAATCTAAACTATACACATGTAATATTTTTAGACAGACACGAAGGACTAATTTTCGTGTCTTAAGAGACCGAAGTAACCCCTTTGAGTTGCCTGAGGAAGTGTTCCGGCAGATGTATCGAGTAAACAGTGAAGCTGCTTATGAATTATTCCAGGACTTGTTGCCTTATTTGAATCATGGTAGTCGTAATACTAGAACACCTCCCATAGTTAGGTTTTTTAACTTTATCCTTTTCCATAATAAAAGTTACGTGAATATATGTCAATCAAAAATCCTTTCCTAACCTTACAAAACAGCTATAGATGTCAAAAATTATACCAACCTTTATAAAATTGTGAAAATATTATCGATATGTTTTGTCCCTAGATTTTAACGTAACGACTTTATTACAGAATCTAACTTTGAAAAATTATCGTTAACATAATAATCGTTACCGTAACGACGTCGTTGCATAACGACAAGTTACAGAATAGGCACCTTAATCTATGGTCTAAATCATGTCTAATGACAATTTTTCCATCATTGATCTGACAGGAGTAATTTGTAACGTCAAAGCTTTCATTCGAACAATATTTAACTATGTCAAATTTATAAATTAAAATGGAAAGTGCCGTTGTTATTGTTTGACATATTAATATTTCGATTTTTAAATCTTAGGAAATGGTATTTAAATTAATACTATTGACATTCACAGAACTCAATAGCGTTGAACTTCCATCAAAATACGAATTAGTTTATGCTTCTCTCATTTCCATGACAACGCAAGGTATACATCACGAATTCAACCATTTGACATTTAGTTCTTAATTACATTCATGATTTCCATTTCTTGTTGTTGTAGTAGTTATCGACCAGTATTTATAATTTCAAAGTGCACCAATAAAAAAAAATAGCGTAAAGTATTCGTGGATAACTGGTCTTTGGAACACTTGCTCTAATCCGAGCACTCCGGCTTCGCCGTCGTGCTCGAAAAATCGCGCGTGTTTTAAAGACCTTAATATCCACTTATACTTTAATATACTAATGTAACACGGAAAAAAGGTGTTTGAAAGCTTGTTCAGAACGTAACCAACGACAACCACAGTTATACCCTGTTTTCATCACATTGATAACTTGAAATCAGTCGATATTAGTTTAATCGGGTTAGCATCATAGATAACATAATGTTATCTATGCATTGGAAGTGGATGTGAGAGCAGTAGGCGTGTTTTTTTATGAAATCCCTCAAAAATATCATGGTTAAAGATAATCCGTTGCCTCCACCGGCTTTTAGGCTGTGCTAATTGAACAATAACAGTTTACAGTCAAAAAAACCAAAAATGGGCCTGTTTTTCGACATGTTTTCAAATTTTACTCGAAAAGTATTGAGTTGATCGTGCATATCTATGAAAACAAAGCTCTAGAGCGTGAGTTTTGCTATGTAGCTTAAAATGGTGAGAATTCTATTCCCTAGAGCCAAAGCGGATGAGTAAGTGAAAAAAAATAATGAAAAAACAGGTGTTTTTTGGACACAACATACTAATGCGATTTAAACAGGAATGTGAATAATTATTTTTTCTCATAATACGTTATTTATTCACAAACTGAATGCAACAAACGCGGTTTCAATATCTTATTCAGTTGCTGAGTAATCTAATTGTTAATAAACATTAGGTAAAAGAAATAAACATTGTTAGAATAGAGACATATGCCACAGAAAGTTTTTTAAACTCACAATAATGTTTTTACAAACACTAGAAGGTTACAACTATCATATGCAATGATTCAATCATCAATGTTTCCGGCTCAACTCACTCAAACGTTAGTTTAAGAAATTGGATCTAATTTTACCTCAGTAACAATTAAGATATCTGTGCGGTTTTCCATTTTAATTGAGATCTGGAACTACCCACTCAAAGGACTGGGAAAAACACAACTCTTAGCGTTTTGAACGTTCAATTCAAATAATGTAATACCGAGTTATTGGACCTCAAACTTGATCAACAATTCTAGGCAAACGAACGCAATAAGCTGCGATGCCCCCAACATAAAAACTGCTCCCAAAAAAATGTGTAAGACATCTCTGGAAATCGAAGATATCGAAGATTTCAATCCCAATCGGGAACTTATATCAAGCTCTCCTTAGCTAGGAAGGAAGACTAAGATAGCGGTGCAACGCAAACCAATTTTTTCAAGTTATTCCAAGACTGTCTTAAAGATAATGGTGCAATACATTTTTGGAAAGAACAAACAAAGTGCATTGAATGTCATGACAAACCATATAATGCATTGCGAAGTAAACTCAAATTCACTGCTAATAAACCCCTTATGCTTCATCGAAAGGGTAGGCCTGATTACAAAATGATGTTGATAGATCTATTACAACCAGACAAGCTCCAACTAATCCGCATATCTTTAATAGAGCACGGGATTCCCAATCAGTGGATAACAGATGAATAGTTTAGTACAGAAACAATAGTCTAAACAACAAGGATATATTATTACGGCTCGTTCCATCGAAACAGATCTTTGCAATTATGTAGGATTATTCAACATGTAATGGCAGAACAACATAGAAATATCAATAAAACTTTTATAAATCGTCTTCAAAAGTGCGAAGGTATTAAAGTATTATTAATTGAGATATTACGAAAAATGATTTCTTGAACAATTGGTCACAGCTTTTAGATAATCAGAAAACTTTGTTTTGATGTGATAAGATCAATGTTATCACTTTTTGTGCAAAGTATATGAATATAAATAATATATTTACATCGTTTCGTGAAATAAAAATTAATCACTAGCGCTCAATTTCTCCACTCAAATTTATTTTTCCGTCCAATTCTGTCGTAAATAGCCAACAGGGAAGTTTTTATTAACCTAAAAGCATTTTGAAACCCTATTATTAGTTTCGCGTTAACAGATGACTGGATTATGGACATTTGAATTATTATTTTGAATAACTTTGATTATTATGAACGTAAGTTTGTTTACTTCCACCTCCATCATTTAATATCTAATAGGTATTCTTTAATCTTGAACCAACCTCTCAACTAATGGACCATTCCAGAACTACGTCACTGACAAGTCATATTATGCTGGAGGTCAAACTAGATTTTATTGTTAACATTGTAGTTGTCTTTCTCCTATAAAGTCTGAGGCTTATTGTATTCCTGGGTATTTTCTCATATCTATGTTTTTCATTGTATCCTTGTCTGTCACACATCCCACTCTTCTTGAATATTTTAACTCTGTCGCCTTTTTTATTATCATGTCGAAAACCAAGTTTCCCATCCATAGGCAAGTATTGGTCGATATATTGTTTCAGAATTTCATATATGAAATGCTGTTTTTACAATTCTCCAACTTCATTTAGATTGAACTTTGATTTTATGGTATATGGATCTTTCAAGTTAACATTGTATGAACCAATTCCACCTAGGCACCATTTTGAATACAAGATATATTTTAACAATGCATAATTTTAGTCAAAGTTTAACTTAGAAGTTGAAATAACTTTTGTTATCGTACGGTTACATTACGATGGTGTTGAATTATACCTGGATTTCAAATTAATCTTATGGTTAAGAGAGCAATTTCTACCAGTAATTCGTTTTGAAAATTAAATTCTGTTTGTAAAAGAGAAGAGAAATAATATGAAGAGCTCGATAGCTGAGAGCTATATATTTTCTTTTGTTTTTTCAATTGAGAATTATCAGTTTTCTTTATAATGTAGAAACAACAATATGGATAACTTCTCCCCCATCTTCTAATTGAATGATTTTTCTGTTAAAATATAAACTTGATTAGGAAGTTTTTCAAAATAAACCTTGTGTAATTATTATTACCTGCAATGTTGCACTAAAGTACTGTATTTTTCAACCATTTATATTTATTATAACCTTTGAAATTCCTACTTTCGAAATTAATTCACTGTAATGTCTAAACATCATATAAACATTAATTCATGCTACTTTTACAAACAGTTACTGATAAACTCTTGTGATTTAATAACGCAGTATCTGTATCTCTGTATCTGTAGAGTAGGGAGGGTGAGTGTGTAGGC
>CAJUYG010001629.1:27851-59420 GCA_910591675.1 Galerucella calmariensis | reverse complement strand
CCATATCGGGCTTCTCCCCCTTCAAGTCACCAGGACCTGACGGAATAGGACCAGCCCTACTTCAATGGGGAATGGATATTCTTATGCCGCACCTGGTTGGAATTTTCAGAGCCTCTTCAGCTCTGAGGTATATCACCAGTAAGTACGAGTGGTATTTATACCCAAACCAGGTAGGATGGACTACACCTTACCAAAAGCATTCCGACCAATTAGTCTCACATCGTTCTTTTTAAAAACAATGGAGAGGTTATGCGAGCGGTATATAAGAGATGAAGGCTAGTTCACAACCCACTTCATCCAAATCAGCATTCATATACTCCGGGAAGGTCCACTGATTCTGCCCTTCACCATGTGGCTGGCAGAATCGAAAGATCATTGGACAACAAAGAATCCACCCTGGGTACATTCATAGATATCGAGGAAGCGTTTGATAAAACAACCTTTCCAACAATTACCCAGCAACTCAACTCGAGGAATGTACCTCTGGTAGTAGGAGAATGGATACTCAAGATGCTCTCTAGTAGAGCAATAAGTATCCGTGTAGAAGACATCACAGTAAGAGGACTGGTCATGAGAGGATGTCCTCAAGGAGGAGTCTTATCACCCCTTCTGTGGAACATAGTCCTGGACACCCTGATTAATCACCTCAACAACAATGGATTCCACACAATTGTATACGCAGATGACATAGTTATCTTGCAGACTGGCAAATTTGTGAACACACTGTGCGATAGAGCGCAGGATGGGCTTAAATTAATTGAAAAATGATGTTAGGACTGTCGACTCACTGTCGATCAATCCCAGAAAGACTGAGATGGTCCTTTTCACCAGGAAAAGAAGTTTATCGGGTTTGAAACCTCCCGAAATCTTCAAAAGCAAACTAAACTTTTCGGAAGAGGTGAAATACCTTGGTATCACTCTCGACAGGAAACTAGCATGGAACTCTCATCAACACAGCAGAGCAAAAAGAGCATATGTGGTGGCTTATGAGCAGTGTCGGAGGACAGTGGGACGCACATGGGGTATGTCACCCCGTGTGGTCACCTGGATCTACTCTGCAATAATAACACCCATGTTAACGTATGGAGCAATTGCATGGGGACCGAAGGTTCTACAAGCAACGGCCATCCAAAAAGAATATCAAATACAGCGATTGGCTTGTTTAAACATCCCAGGAGCCATCATGAGAACTACACCAACCGCAGCGATGGAACTAATTACTGGTCTGACCCCTCTGGACCTGTACGCCAAGGAGGTTGCGTTAATGGCCAAGGTACGATTGCGCACGGCTGGTGTGAACCCCGAATTACGAGTGGGCCAATTGAGGTTAAGCCTATGGCAGGAAGCGCTCACTGCGCTACCTCTGCTGCAGGCAGCCAACGATGCAATTGAACCCAGGTTTTTGTTCAACAAACCCTACAAAATTCAAATGAAACAGAACACAGAGCCAGATGCTGCAAATGCAATACGCATATATACAGATGGTTCAAAAATGAAAGAAGGCTCAGGATGTCGAGTTTACTCGAGAGCACCAAGCCTAAAGATTAAGTGGGGAATGGGAAACAATACCAGCGTGGTTCAAACAGAACTGGCTGGTATCTCAATTGCCACAAAAGAACTAACCAGAAGAGGAATTTCTGGCAAAAACATAATAATCTGCACTGATAGTAGACAAGCCCTATTAGCCTTGAACAGACAACGTGTTATATCGAGGCTAGTACTAGAGTGCCACCAAGATTTAGCTGACGCCTCGGCAAATAACAATATTATCCTGAGGTGGGTTGAAGGGCACGACAGGAGTAAAGGAAATCTGCTGATTCTTCAGCCAGGGAAGCCGCTGGACTAAAAATTCTAGGACCCAGTGACACTTACGGCCTAACGACTTCGACAATTGCGTAACTAGCGTTCCACCCATGCTCAATCCCTCAAGAGATGGGATGGAATCAAAGGATGCAGTCTTGCCAGGATCACCCTGGGCGACCCTGGGAAGCTGGCGCCAAAGAAATATTTGACGATGACCAGGAAAAAACTTCGTTTAACAGTAGGATTTCTGACTGGTCACTGTCAACTAAGGAAACACCTCCATACTATGGGGCTAGTGGACACACCTCTATGCAGGAAGTGTGAACAGGAAGATGAAACTGTCAGGCATGCCTTATGCGAGTGTCCGGAGTTATCGTCAATAAGAGAGTGTGTGTTCGGTGAGTCTTGGCCTACACCTGCCGATATAAAGGAGATGTCTCCTAGTGATCTGTCCACCTTCCTGAGAGGGACAGGATGGACAATGATCTAGGAGGACAACTCCTCGGGAGGATGTACAATGGGTCACATGTGGCCTACGTGCTGTGAGCCTACACACTCACCCTCCCTACTCTACAGATACAGACAGAATGTAATTCAACAGGAATGCAGGAGGTCTTCTTGCTCTAGTAGGTGTACTGTTATCGTAAGCCTTCACCGAAGGTATAGTATCCGGGTATTTGATGCTCAACAAAACGATAAGGAGGTGTTATAGCATCGTCAACACTAGTCCGTGGATCTTGAATAACAGTGGACCTTTCTGGGAGTGGTTCATTATCAACAAATTTTTGTCCATCCTGAGCGGACGAAGGAGAATCCTCTTCTGAAACTTGTAGAGTGTCATACTTTTAAAGGGGAGCTAGATGTCTTAAAGATACGGTGGTTTCTTTTTTCACATATTTGTAAAAAAGGCTACCATTTGGAGGGTGATACACAAGTCGATGAATTGGCTATAAAATTGAAAGACTTGTTATTGGTTTCAACATACTACGGTGCAGCTCCTTATGCCGGATAAATAATTTAATTTGTAAACAAGCCTTTTATTATTCCATTCCCTACTGCAATACAGCGAAACGCTCCGCTGTAACGCAGTAGCATTTATGGATAATCTATACCGGCGAGTCGAGAGCATTCTTTACTACATTTGAGCTAAAGCAGTGTTTGTTAGCTTGTCGTATTTCATTACGCTGGCTCGTGACCGTCAGTTTTCATAAAACTGGTTATAAAATGAGACGGGTTTTGAGAAACTTGAATTTTATTCAATTTTATGGGGTTTCAGAATAAGCATAACTTTTATCAAGAATAATATTCTTCACTGAGACCAATATTGCTTGAGGATTTGATGTTGTCTTGCTGTAATTCTATAAAACTCAATAAAATATCTCTTAAACTAATCAAACAATATTAGGTATCCAAAGAACAATCTAAAAGTGAAAAATGAATTATATCCAGTTCTATGTATTTCCCCATTTTTAAATATTGACATTCCATCTCTGTCATCTTTCTACTGATGCGAACTTATGTTCGTGAAATCAGTGAATATATCAGTTAACTTATATTATGCTGTGGAATATTTTTATTATATTCCGTTTGATTCACTCAATTAAATGCAGCTCCACATTGTGAGGATTGGAACAATTCAATTGCTGTTTGCGTGAATATCTTAAGATAGCAGTTGAGTAGTGCCAAACTTCCTATAAATATTGGGATCTTTACCGGGGCCACCCTAATGTAGCATGTTGAGCTCAATTGATGGACAACTTATTGGAATATCAGTAAAACCGAAGATTTTGGATTTTGTTATGCAATGATTTGAGATGAAGGACCAAATCATTGGGTAGATTTTTGAAAACCTCGTAAGTGACGGAATGCCTGCACGCTTCTTGATTTCTTTGTAACAGTTTTTTGAATCTTATCACAGAAGGCACTTTCTTACATATGGAAACAGTATAAAAAAAATAAATTCGTAGATAATCAAATGATTCAGGAATGAGATATCACGTTATTTTTTGGAATATTTTGGTTTTGGGGAAGGGTGAACCATTTCTCAAATTTCATTCTCAAGACAAAGAATAAGATTTATTTCCAGTCCTAAATTTGTTTGTTTTATATAGCAATCGGTTATCAAAGTGTTGTCGTTGTCTTCTACATGTCTAATAAGACAAAGTATTGCTGGTCTAACACGTTGTCTAACAGGTATTTTAACAGGCCACTGTCATCTAAATCATCATATTATGCTAAAGCTTGGACTGTCGGAGGATCCGACTTGCGTCTTTGTCTGGAAGATGATGCAACAGCAGAGCATATAATTTGTTCCAGCCCCGCCGTGGCTTGAATCTGGTATCTGATGTTTGGCAGGGTCTTTCACTAGTCCTCGGACCTGTAATGTCATTCACCAAATGAACTAATCGGCTTTGCTATGGAGCTGAAGTTGTTTGGTGAAATCTGAATAAGTGAAAGCCACAATAGACTCTTGCGACTCGCAGTGGAGGGCCTTATAGACCCACTCACTACACGCCTAACCTAACATAAAATACACATAAACTTACAAAACAATATGATCCTGAAGAACGATGACGATATTTCTGCTGCGGCAAACTGCTGGAGCAAACTGGGGCTGTAACCCAAAAATCCTAAGCTGGATGTACACTGCCATAGTGAGACCAATCATCACTTATGGAGCCATTGCCTGGTGTAGTAGAACTAGCCTATTGACGACGAGAGAAAACCTCTCCAAAATTCAAAGACTAGCCTGTATATGCATTACAGGAGCAATGAGAACATGCCCAACGGCAGCCATGGAAGTGATTCTCAACCTCACCTCATTACATATGGTGGTGGAAAGTGTTGCAGAAAGAACAAGACACAGACTAAGTAGAGAGGAAATCATTAAAAAAAAACACCTCCTCACTTCTTAGAAATCAGACAACCTGGGACATGCCACAAGACGGTATGATGAAAAAATATAACTTTTCAAAGAAATTCGTTACGAAAATGAGCAACAAGAAGGAATGGGATCCAAATACCATTACCAGACTTGGAAAGAATGCCATTCAATGGTACACAGACGGCTCAAAAGCAATAGAAGGAACTGGGATAGGAGTGTTCGGGCCAGGAACCAAACACTCTGAAAGCTTGGGAAAAACCCCAAGTATCTTTCAAGCGGAAATCCACGCCATAAGAAAGTGCGCCCAGTTCAATATTGATAAAGGATACAGAAGACAAAGGATTATCATAATGTCGGATAGTCAAGCAGCCATTAAGGCACTGAGCTCTTGTGTAATCAGTTCCAAAATGGTGTGGGAATGCCTAGACAAACTCAATGAACTAAGCGAGAACAACATAGTCACCTTATTATGGATTCCAGGACACACTGGAATAGAAGATATTAGATATGAAATAGCAGATGAACTAGCAAAGAGGGGGACTGAAATACCTTTCTGGGGACCCGAACCCTTTTGCGGTATCAGCCCCAATGTAATATTGGAAGAAATAAGTAAAGCCGATAAAAATAGAAGATCTGACTATTGGAAAGATCTAGTAGGGCTTATACAATCAAAGACTCTTCTGGGTGACTACAACCTGTTGAGATCAGAAGAATGCATAAGTCAAAGTAAAACTGCGCTAAGAGTTTTGACAGGGATCCTAACGGGACATTGTCGCCTGGATGGGCACCTGAAAAAGCTCAAAATAGTGGAGAAAGATGAATGCAGATTTTGTGGAATGGAAGAAGAAACCTCCATCCACATACTTTCCAACTGCACAGCACTCCAGAATCCTAGAGCACAGCACCTGGGAGATTACTGGATAGAAGAGAATTATTTGCCTAAGTTGAAGCCTGCAGACACCCTAAAACTCCTCCGGGAAATAGGACTAAAGGAACTACCTACTAGTTTCTGAGACTCTCTTCAGAAACTGAGTAGAAGTAAGGGGGCACAATAGATCTTTTAGGTCTCAGTGAATGTCACCCCAAAAATCACACATACATACATACATACATACATACATACTGCTGCGGCAATTGGCTTTGTGAATTTTCCAACACAATACTAGCATCCTTTATTTTAAGAATAAGCATTCATAGTACGCTTTGTTCGCAGTATAATCCAAATCACATTCTCGAATAATTTAATTCTACATCACTACAAGTTTACAGCCAATTCCTTCATACGTAGAAAAAGAAGCGAATGTTTCATTTTATATCCTTTGCAGTTGGTATCAGCAATACAACACGTCATTAACCGGCTTTGCACCAGCAAACAGCATTTGCACATGTTTCCGGCTCAACGTTATATTCACCTGGCAGAGGGCGCACAGGAAAAAACGCGTCATTTCACACTCATTGCGAATCAGCCATAAAAGTGAAACATGACTTGGGGTTGTGTTATCCTACGTGTTTGCCGGTTTAGTGGTCTCCCAGACTGTTCTCTTTTCTATTCCGATGTTGTACATTTTATTACAGGTTGTTTTTTTAAGGATCCCATTCACAGCATTCGGATTTACTTGAACCGTGAAAAAATACAGAGAAAAACGTTGGTACGAGTAGTTAGATAAATGCTTCTGTATTGTTATACGTTAACGGTTTAGTAAGAAAAATATAGTGTCAAACTAAAAAGATACCTATTTTAATTAATAACCCATTTTTTCCAAAAATTACAATGAGATCAAAAGTAGCAAATCTTTCTGGAACTCAATAATTGAGAAATCAATCAATTCACGTCTTCAATACCTCAATCTTTTAACACCCCGAGAATCAAGTAGTTCTTCAGTGGTTGAGAATTGGAGTGTTGGTTAATTAATTGGGTATTAGAGTCGGCAAATAGTTGGGTATTCTCCGCTCTAAATAGTTGCTCTATGAATTTACTTGAATAAATTTCAAGTCTTCTGCTGAACAGCTGGATTCAGAACCACTGTAAGAAACTCCGCCTCTTCTCCTTCCGATATTTGATAGTTGGGCCTAAGTGTCTTTTGACGCTAGTAGTAACCGTCGCTACATATTGAAACAATATGCTCAAGTTTTATGTTGTTAAAATTGTAAGATGATTTGTTAAATTATTTTCAACTATTAATATTTCGAGTTAAAATAGATAATATGTTTTGATTTTTTTTGGCCATACCTAACGTAAATAAAATAAAATAATATTAATTCCGAAAATCAACTTAACTCAACTAACTTAACTTTTCAATTCATCGTTGACCATTAACTAAATATTTAGCAAAAACCATATTGAAAAAAGTTTGGAGCGCTATAATTAAAAGCCTATGCGTTATAAAAAAAAAGTTTCGATTAACAAAGATGGAAAATATTATTATCTACAATAATAATTTTTTTCAATTTTTGTCGTACGATGCACAGTTCGCGAGATATTTGATAAAACGTGTTTTCCAAGATGGCGGCTGAAGTGGAGCCCCCCCCATGACGCCAATTTGGATTTACATTCAAGGGACATCCCTGAATATATTCAGAAAAAATGATACCTGTTCCCGTACATTTCTTACAAAAAATACCCGGCTCTTGGCCTAATGTTCTATTTTTCATTGCATGTATCTGTATATACTATACACAGACGTTTCATTCAAAAATTCACGTCAAAGTACTCAAGAGCCAGTTGCTCACGAACTTTAAAAATCGTGAGGTTAGGACTTTCCCGCCCTTGGGCTGCTCAACTATACTTTCCGACCTATTTTTGGTGTTTATATAATTGGTTGGCCGGTAAGGTAAGCGAAAAACTCATATTCAACCCTAATTAGAAATAAATGTTTGGTGTGGGGTCATTGGCGAACGGCTTCTACGACCATACCCCAAAGATAAAATGGTAACAATTATTCACATTTTCAACTAAATGGGTTGATTGATTAGTTGGTAGAGTAATCACTGAGTTTGGAACATATATATATAGGAACATATATATAGTTTATGCCGGAGGGAGCTGCTGCACATTACAACCTTGGAATACTAAGTTCACCCTGTTTCGTGAACACCAGATTGGTCATAATAGATGATTTCCTTCGCACAATAGTTCTTAAAAATTCTATAAATAGTCGAGCATAGTTTGGGCAAGAAATCAGAGCTGCAAAATATGCTTTTACGCCTGTGGCGATTAAGTTTGAAGTTCCCAATTTCTTTAAAAATATTGCCAATATTTATATTTTTGCTTTTTGTATTTTTTATTAAAGTTCATCTCTATGTACATTGTTAAAATGGTACATAAAATTCTATGAAAGCTACTTCACCACACAAAGCCTGCGATAGTTTTATTACTCCATTACAAAACCAAAAAAATTGTTAAATTTCTACCTAAATTTGTTCCAAAATACTATCGAGAGCATATTCCGTATCGAAATTTTCCAATATTTTCGCATGTTCAACAGTTTATCCCAAATTAAGCCTTTTCGTATGAAAATAGTCGATGGTAATTAACATGAAGATTAAAATTTCACAGCGCAAAAAAATTTAATTTAAATTCAGACGAAGCTCATGGAATACGAGGGTTTTTCAAGTGTTGCCAACAACATGGTTGGTGCCTGTCAAATGTCAAATTAACTTTCATCCTTAGTTAACAAAATTTCAGACTGCTTCGACTGAAACTGAATTTTCGGAGAATGCTTGCGAGTTGATTTCTGTTGTCGACAATGCAGTACCACATTAGTCGACAATGTATCACTGATGTGGGAAATTTGAACGTCCATCTTGTTAGATAACGCATCTATTTACGGAAGAACAGAGAACAATTAGAGTCAATTGATGTCAAAAAACTCCAAGTTTGCTTAATGCAGGAAACTCGAATAATATATACAGTAATGTTACTGGTGATGAAACCTGGATTTACTCCTATTTACCCGAAAATTAGCGTCGCACGTCTGTTTAGGTGTTCCAAGGAGGTTGAAACGTGAACTTTGCGTTCAGCCTTCCAGCTTTCATATTTATCAATGAATTTCTTTAGAATTGTGAGTCTTGGTGAAATAGTATATGATTTAAATATTTCCCAAAAATATTGTTTTGAAAAACTAATACATTATTTCACTTTTGTGATTCGTGGTGGAATGAACTAGTAGAACCAAATATCAATATTCTCGAAATATTTTACCGCTAAATTTATAATTTTGAGGAATCTTTAAATAAGAATGAGGAAGGTTCCGACAGGTCTTCTCTCATCGTCTGTCGACAATTCAACAACTGTGCAGTAATCAATTTAATAATTTCAGCACCAGCTTTGAAAAACTAAAAGATGTCGTTATATTATGAGAATCTGGTATGTTTTTTTTACATATAATTGTTACCTCCTCATTTCAAAACCTCATTGGGAAAATTTTATATTTATTAAGAACCTGTTTTTTGAACAAAATGGCTACCCATTTTGGAAGCATAATGGTTATACCTTCCTATTCATTTCATTCTTTTGTTTGATTAGCGCCCAACTCAATCAATTCTTCTTTCAAAGTCTCAAAGTGTTTCCAAAAAGATGGTGACGACATTTGTTTCAAAAGCAGGTTACGTAGCTACAATTCCTCTGCAAGATAAAAAAAACTGTTGCAAAATTGTACATATCGATTTGTTTGCTGGAAGTAATTGCTGAGCACTGAACTACCAACCCCCAACTACGAATGATCCTCCACCAAGACAATATTGCGAGGTCGAAGATCTCAGTCTCCAGAAAATTCACTCCACTCCTCCAAAAACTTCATTTTGAATGTACCAGCAAGCGAGTGTAATGGTTCCAAATGGAACAGAAATGCATTTCTCTCCGTGAAGAATACATTGGAAGTTATCTACTGTTTTTTTTTTTGTTGCTCTCTATGCGTTATATGAACGACAACTCGTAGTGGACTGCTGATACTCAAACCTGTTAGGGATGGAAATATTATAATCTATATAATATTTGTTGAACGCTGCCTGGTAATGGAATATAAATTATTCATTTGGATTAAGAGAATAGAAAATGCTGGATTTTTAAAAACATTATGAATGGTCCCGGGTAATGCCTCAATGAGTTTCCTATTTCAGTATTTTCGAAGTACAGTATAATCCATACAAGTGCAAAGAGAACATGGAATATGATTTAGTGAGTCTGGTTTAATCTTGTCCTTAATGACCGATCTACACTCACCGGCACGAAAAACGGGCACCCCTACAACTTTTATATTAAAAGGCCTAAACTTTCTATTTTTTCTATTGTAACCTTTGTCAACGGTAGGCACGCATTGGTGCATGTTTTTAAAGTTACCTTTCTTCAGAAAATGTTTTCGGAAAGCTTTTATTTCAAGAAATTGACGCCTGTTAACATTAACACAAAGAAAATACATTTATTAGCAGTTATACAATTATCATCATAAACACAAAAAACAATTTAAAAAACAATATTTACCACTTCTCTGTCTAATTAATACCTCGTATTACCTCCACGAGCCTGTATAACGGCATTAATTTTTCTAGGCATACTGTTAATTAAGTTGAATACTTCATCCTGTGGAATAGCTTCCCATTCCTCTAAAAGAGCCACTCTGAGCTGATCCAAGGTAATAGGAGCAGGTACCCGGCTTCGAATTCTTCTACCTAGCGTGTCCCAAATATGCTCGATTGGATTTAGATCCGGACTGCGCGCTGGCCATGCCATTTGGGTTATACCAACTTCGTTCAAATATTCCGTGACAATGCGGGCGGTATGAGGGCGTGTATTGTCATGCATTAATATGAAGTTGTCACCAATAAATGGTGCATATGGAACAACATAATCTTGTAGTATCTCATTTGTGTACCTATCTGCAGTCACAGATCCTCTAGGGACTATGTACAATTCTGTTCGCGCCTCTGAAGATATTCCAGCCCACACCATAACTGATCTCCCTCGAAAACTTACTCTAGGGCTAAAAGTGCACTCAGCATATCGTTCACCTTCTCTTCTCCAGACTCTTTCGCGACTATCTGGGGATCGTAAGCAAAATCTGGATTCATCAGTAAACAACACACAGCTCCAGTCGTAAGCATTCCAATTTTGATGCTCCCTAGCGAATTGTAATCTGGCTACACGATGCTCTCTGGAAAGTTCTGGTCCTATTATATATATTATATATATAATAGCGGGTCGTCGAGATCTCAGATTAGCTTCATTCAATCTTCTTCTAACTGTTCGTTCACTAACATTCACTTTCCTGACATGTTCAAGGTTGTTTCTAATCTCTACAGCAGTTGTATGACGATTTCTTAGAGCTGAAGATATCATAAAACGGTCATTTCGGTGGGTAGTTCTTCTCTGGGGACCAGTTCCAAGACGTCGAATGTAAGCTCCCGTCTCTATAAAACGTGTAAATACACGTTGCACGGTACTGCGTGATACCCCAAATCTGTTAGCCACGTAAATTTGACTTCTTCCGTCTTGAATAAGAGCAACAATAGATGCAACAGTTTCTGAGCTTAAAGACATCTTGAAATTCACACTAATTGACATAAGCAAGTAATAAACCATATAATATAAATAAACTCTTAACTTAACCTTGAATGTCATCGTGAAAATCACTTAAAATGCATAGCCTACTGGAACCGCAGAAGTAAGTGCAAGATGATAACTTTTACATTATTGAGATTTTCGTACAATACCTGCATTATGTTCAATTTGGGAAGACATTTCTTGATAAAAAATCTGCAGGGTATTCTACTAAGCCGTTTTTCATTGTTGGAAAAACCAAATGAAAAAAAAAATTGAAGAAATTAATGTATTTCATCAATAATTATCGGGGTGTCCGTTTTTCGTGCCGGTGAGTGTATATAGCAAATTAAAGTAACAAAAAAGTCGACCATGGATGTGGATATAGGTACATTCACAGGCTTTACATTTACGCCAAACCATAGATTATAAAGAGAACAGATACGAATCCCGGTAAAACATTTTCAGCTCCATCGTCAATGACCTTGGACCTTTAACTCGGTATGGCCGCGATGTTGCCAGTTTAAAATATTTTCTGAATTTCTTAACAAATTGCACTGCTCACTCAGGGACAATAACATTTTCTAGTGCTGGATCTAGTTTTTTTGGAAGTTTCCACTAAATCTTTAAAACTGCGACATGAATTAAAACAATAATCATAATCGAATAAGTATTTATGTATTTGTTAAATACATATATGTACATATGTATGACTTGTTATAAATAGTCATTACTCTTGGGATTGATGAATACATTTTTAGATGACACAAATAATTACAAAAATCAACCAAATTTTAAAGTACAAATAATTCCTAATTCATTTATTATCAAAGGGAATGTGGTTGTGAAAAAAGTATATATTTATGGTATGATTATTATACATTATAATTTTTTTATGGTGTAACTAATGTTAATGTGATGATCTTGAATTGTATTACAAATTTTATGCAGGTTAATTTTAATCTACTATATTAATTTGAATTACATTTGAAAAGCATTATTTCACAATATTCGAATTTATAGAACAATTTTATGCACGCTATTGGGCGGCTTTTTCCTTCAAAGGGATTAAAAATATGGGTCATCACATTGACAATAGTTACACTATAATTGTATAATTCTTTTAATCTTAATAAAATTGATTTAAAACAAGTAATTATCGAATATTTGTATCTGTATAACTATCACACTTAAAAAAATGCTTATGAAATATTTGACTTTATGATCGTAAATTGGAGGAAATATGATGCAAATTGACAACCCTGTTGACAAATTTCACGAAGCAGCCCGAACAGAGTCGACATAAGACCATTGGCATTTAAATGAGTATGTCCACCCATCTCTCTCTCTCTCTTTTTACTGTTCTCTGTCAATCTTTCGTATTTGTTCTCTTCATAATCTGTGGCCAAACTGTAGATACATTCTTTGGTATTGAAATAAGCTCCAGTAAAGTTTCCCAAAAATGTTGATTATTTATACAGAGTGAAAAAAGACCATGTATTCCTAGTTGTATTTCCACCCTGTGGAGCAGTTCGGGAAATTTGTAGAGCTGACGTCTAGTTTTTCACAAAGACTACCACCCTTTTCGCTATCTTCCAGCTTTATTTCACTTTGATATCTTAATTCCTTTTGAAGATACAAGTTTTTTAATAAAAGCCTGGAGTTGTCCTACGGGAAAAATTTAACTTGTAATGTATCAATATTCAACAGTAATTTGAAAAAAAAGAAAAACATGAGTGGAATTTTGCAAAATTTCGTATACCCACCACGCAATCGCCGAGACATCGAATTGATAAGATGAATAATGCGATCTTGTGCCTCATATTCAGCTTGCAACGCAAACCGCAGCTCGTGTTTCCGGTAGTATAGGACGACGACGAGTTTCTTTGAATTCCATTTCAGAGATATTCCATCGGATTCAGATCCGAGCTACATAGGTACAGGCCATTCTAATCGTTAGATATTAACCTCATCCAAATATTGGTTAACAATATTTGCTACATGCGGTGTTGCATTGTCGTACATTGAAATAAAGTCATGTCCAATAAATTAAGCATAGAGAATTACTGTTTCCTGGAGAACGTCTTGTATGCAACGTTGAGCATTTAGAGCTCCGTTTCCAATAAGTAATAATTCAATAAGTGCTGATACTTGAATATGTGTGTCCTTAAAAGAGATCAATATATCAAGGTGAAATAAATCAAAAAATAGGCCAGAAGGATGGTCTTTGTGATTAACTGAAAATTACGAAAGTTTCTGAACAACGAAATTTTGGGTGGCCGGTGAGTGTATATATATTATTTGAGGCAATAGCTCAAACGGTTGTAGAAAGTCTATCATGTATTTGATAATGATGCAGGTGTCATATTTTGGACAACTTTTGAAAAACAAATTTTCCAAGGGAGTATATCGGTTTTCGTTACCATAAATACTGGATTTGCAGTAGTCCCATGGAAAGTATTCCAAAGTAGGCAAATCTGGTGATCGTCCGAACCACATTCTTCACTTTTAGCACGTTCATCCAGAATTAGAATTGATTTCAACGATAATTGTTACGTGATATCCTTAATATACGAAAATTTGAAATTTTCTGTCGTTTATACAACTACTACTTCCACTTTTTTTCCAATTAACTCAATTGTATGCAATCAATATTGAAATTAGATTTGGTATATATGAAACGGGTTTAATTGGCCCAGGTGAATATTATCTGTGCTCCTTTTAACCGCTCGTTAGCGAACCGTCTATGTTTTGTGCTGTGTACGAAATTGGTGCACCAAAGCAAAACTAAATAAATCAAATCACCTAGCTATTTTCTGTGTTGCATTACAACAATTTGTTCAATTGAATTAGACCGGCACAACGAAGTTTCGCAGATGCTGCTGCTCGTAGATTTTGTTTTTAGTAATTGAAAAAAAAACTACAATTCAATTTGGAAAAATGGGCGTGGGATTGAATCCTTTCACAAATAAATCGAATGCTTTTCCATAAGTGGATTTTATTGGACTTTGTTGTTGCATGTTAACCTATTCGATTCAACAACATTATTGGAAATTGTTTTATCTGGAATTAAATTCTTTATTTTAATATATGGTTTCCAATTATTATGTGGGTATTATACTGGGATGAGATTCACTGAAATCGGGAAGCTCCCATTGTTCTACTAAGTTACTGGATAAATCTCACAAACTATTAGTTTTTCCAGTCCTGGATACATTCCAAAATATCTACATGTTTCACTTTAAAGAAGAGTTTCACTTCTATCCAGCAATCCCCTAGGTATAGTGTCCTAGAATTCTGTATTGAAGGTTGCTTCTTCTGTTCCCCGTAGCTTAGTAGCTACACTAGGTTGAGAAAAAAAAATAGTTATAATAGCATGAATATTTGTGTTACTTTTCCCAGCCATGAAAAATGTCTTAATTGTACTTAAAGTGTATACTTAGGTACTCATTATTGATCTTAGGTAATATACATAAATATAGTTTGTCATCAACGTACCAATGCTTTTCTTCAAAGGTGAGAACTTTGTTGAATAACATAAAGCCAAAAATCGTACTTGAATTCAAAATAATTCGAAATCACCAAAACATATCCTATTGATCATTATATTTATCAGTATCTCCATATTTACTCTTCGCAAACTCTATAAAAACAAGTAAACAAAGATATAAAACTTTCTCCACATTTAATTATGTTTCATTCCGGCCAGCAGACCAAAGCATTTTTCTATGGCTCAAATTCTACCTTGGTTTTACCATCAGAGTTACCAAAAAGTAAAATGATTATTAATTAATATCTATAAGTACATTATAGTTATTAATATTATCACATTATTATCACACATTAGCCCTAGGCCTTGAATTGATGTTCAGATATTGTTATGTGCAGCTTCTTCGCGCATACGACATTAACTTCTAGACTTCCAGTGGGTTCTTATGTGAAAGAAGAAGAATATAATCTACCAAGCAAACAATTTAACTTTTTCAATGTTCAGGTATACTTGAGAAGAAAAAAACAAATAAGATAACAACAATAATTACAAAAAAAAGTTATTTTTCATCTCACATAAACATCTCATCACTTTTTTTCCGCATGCTTAACTAAGAAAAGCAATTTATCAAATTTATTATCTGATACCTTATATAACCAGAAACCCTCCATAGAATATCCGTATAAAGTGAAATTAACTCTCAGAGTGATTTATTTATTTATTTGGGATACAAACAGGACAAACCCATAGAAGTATCCACTAATAGTTATACATAATTTTACAAATTAGGTGAAAGAGAAAATAATATGAATATCACCATAAAACTACATTCAATAAAAGTAAATACAAGTATACAAAAAAAAGAAAGAACAAGATTAGGTAATAAAACAAAATTAAATTTGCGAAAAATAGTATTTCAAATCTGCACTGTGGTAAAAAATATATTATAGGTATTTGTGATAAATGAATACTTAGGATTTGAGAGAACGTGCAAAAAAGTTGAAGCCATAAAGGGCCTTCGTAATCTGGTGAGAGGGTCCGAATATCATTATCTTGTAAAAAGTCCTTTTTATAGCTACATTAGCAAGTCGACATAGACTCGAGTAGAAATGTTAATGTTTCAATACCGTTAGAAATTAATGATCCACTGTCACTTTCATTAAGATAAAAATGATAATAATAATATTATACAGCAATTTAGTACCAATATGTGAAATCAATGGTAGTAGATTAGGTGGAAATTTTGAAAGAACTTGTATTGATCATGAAAATACTGAGATAATTCATTAGTTTGTATTGCAAATTTTCAAAAAAAAAAAATACTAATATTCGATACTTGAGTTGTGTGTTGTGTTGTGATGATTACTACTAATGTATATGGTCACCACAAGTAGCAAGTAGCACGAAGTTGTTATGTTTTAAAGTAAATCAAAATCAAAAACCAAAATCACCGTCACGTGAAAGATCAACTGGTACTCGACTGTCACCAAGATTTAGCTAGAGCCTGGGCAGATAACAATATTATCCTGAGGTGGGTAAAAGAGCACGGCAGTAGTAAAGGTAATCGCATTGCCGATTCTTTAGCCAGGGAAGAAGCTGGATTAGAAATTTCAGGACCAGTAACACCTACGGCCTGACGACTTCGACAATTGCGGAACTAGCCAAACGTTACACCCATGCTCAATCCCTTGAGAGATGGGATGGAACCAAAGGATGCAGTCTTGACAGGATCACCCTGGGCGACCCTGGGAAGCTGGCATCGGAGAAATATTTGGTGATTATCAGGAAAAACCTGAGTTTAACAATAGGATTTCTGACTGGCCACTGTTAACTAAGGAAACACCTCAATACTATGGGGCTAGTGGACACACCTTATGCAGGATGTGTGAACAGGAAGATGAAACTGTCAGGCATGTCTTTAACGAGTGTCCAGAGTTATCATCAATAAGAGAGTGTGTGTTCGGTGAGTCTTGACCTACACCTGCCGATATAAAGGAGATGTCTCCTACTGACCTGTCCACTTTCCTGAAAAGGACAGGATGGATGATGACCTATGAGGACAACTCCTCGGGAGGATTAACAATGTGTCACATGTAGCCTGAGTGCTGTGAGCCTACACTGACCCTCCCTACTCTACAGATACAGGTACCGAGTATAGAAGAACTAGGTATAAGACATACTTGCACTATTTGGCTTTGAAGGAAATAGCGTGCTTATAGACCGATAGCCCATGACACTTGATGGCTTCAGTATTTTAAATGGAAGCCGTTTCCACCATCAAGTTTAAGGGGAATCTATCGGCAGCGATTTGACAAAATATCGAAGTATTTTTGGCGAAGAATTTTGAGGTAATGGATGTATTGAAAATTAAGAAAAAAATATATCATGTAGATTAATGTTGAACTTAGAGTTCTCATCGAATAAAAACTTTGAAATGCTAACCAAATTTTGTTGAAAAAAATACGAATCATGAGGTGATTACACATATTAAGCAAAGTTTGAGCCCCTGTAAAGAATTAAATATGGATTAAATGGAAAAACTAATTGATAAGAAGTCGAATTTGAAGCTTTATGAATACTATATAAAAATCTCAGAATCCTCAAATTACTTATGACCGTACAATTCCTTATTGAAATTTGGTTGCTACCACTAAAATATCGGATAAAAATCCATCTCTCGCTTTCCTATCCTTCTATGACTGACATTGTCTCTCTGCTTCGGTAGTCGCGTGCCGTTCCATTGTTGATACAACGCTCGCCGGTCTCGGTGGTCTCCCAGTTCAGTACTGACGAAGCTTATAGAGTAGTACGTGAACCAAAATCCGCTTGGACCGCTTGGCTATCAACATGTTACGGAGCTTTCATATTTCTAATAAAATTTTCGTTATGTGAACTTAAACGTGAGGACGTAGGGAAACAAAAAAATATACAAAGCATAATTGTGCAAGGTCGAATTTGGTAGATGCCCCTTAATGTGAAAAACAAGTGGAATGAGGCTATTGCCCGAGACCTAAACTTGCTAATCGACGATATTATAGGGGACATTGAAAATCTTATAATTTTAACGAAGCTAAAACAATAATTACTAACTTGGATGCATTCCTTGAGTACTAATTCATCATAAAAAAACATGGCATACGAATTCAAGCGATAGTATGGGTTGATAAGCGAGGGTTAAAAATTGATAAAGAGATGGAAAAAAACAATTAACTAATGTATGCAGAAGATGTTGTTGTCTTAGTAGATGTTAAAAATATTAGTGGTATGCATTTCAGCGCGATACATCAATGGTTTATAATTTTCCAAATATGATTGTGTATGATACAATAATTTCAAGGCGAAAACCGGGATAAACCGCAACAAATTGCAAACAGGAAAACTAATTTTTGCGGTACGCCATGTAGTAATTGATTTCATATATTTTGTTCCATATTGCCATGACCAATGACACTGGAAATAATGTGATGTACAACTTTATTCTGTTTGTTTCAAAGTGAAGATGAGTTGTATTAATGCTCAATTTTTCTATTGCTAGAAATTGTCCATCTTCGCTGATTAAAATTCGTCTTAAAAAAACTTCCAGGTCAATTAATCAAAATTGTTGATTCTCTCCTTCATTCATACTTAAAATTTCATCTCAACAAAACCGGTACAACGAATGATAATCCAATTTGAAAAATATCCCTCTAATGCTCAGTGGAGTATGTTTATTTGGTTTCAAAAGTGATTGGAAATGGTTTTTAAGAAATCTTACACGAATTAGTAGTATTCAACACTCACTAATTACTAATCGGTCATTGAATTTGGAATTATAAAAACCATGTTAGTGACTTCCTCACTTTTTAGTGCGTTTATTCAATAATAAGTCTGGAACTAATGAATGGAATAACAAATATACTTCTCCCCATAATAGTTACTTTCCTGTCCATTCAATCGTCTTCGTATATATTAAGGTTAAGAGTATAGTAATGCCATATGATAAAAAACGCAGCCTGTACCTATATTTCAAGTCTTCTGCTCTTTGTGCTCTAATACAATCTTCATCCAATCGTCTGCAAGAAATGGAAATTGAATCTTCACGTATTGTTATGTACAATTACAAATAGTACCTAGCTGCAGCTCTTCAGGCATTGTTTTTTTAGAAAGACAAAACGAAAGTATTGGAGAGGAATGTCCCTTTCTGGATCATCTTTCCATGTAGGCAAATGATGAACACAAACGCAGAGCTATGAATCTTTGTAATTAAAAGGCAATATTTCGATATATTTTGTGATTGAAAAAAAAAACTTCAAATCCGGAGAAAAAATACTCAAGCTCATAACAAATTTCACAATCTTAAATAAAATAGCACATCTGTCAACCTTCGCAAAGGATCATCCTACTTCTCTTCGTATTTTCTCAGATTATTTTTACACCCCAATTTAGATCTTTTGTTCTCCAAGGAGAAGACCAAATCATCTTTTACAATAATAGAAAATGCGGCGCTTTGATAGACACAATTTTCAAAACACATTCGCTACAAAAACTTTTATTTAAGTGGAATAAATGGGCCTGTTCCAAAAAAATTATCTCGGATTAAAACATAACTTTCTCCTGGCGATGATTGATGAAACTGAAAATACTGTTAAATTTGACAAAGCCAGTTCTTAGGTTCTTGGTTTTTGGCCCAAATAGACTTGTTGTCTATTCCACCAAAAATCAAATCGAAGGAATTTTCAATTAAATTTACTTGACTGCAAAGTTAACGTTCCAGCACTAATTATAGCGATACTACATCAAGTTATGTCTCTTTTAATTGCGAAGTGGAAGAGATGGTTTGTGTCGACTCGTTTACTGTTGAAATGTAATTCAATGCCTGTCGGGTATAGCCTAGATCAATAGCTGCTTCTACTTTTGAAAATGTTTGAGCTTAATTTTGAATCAATCAATTACTGAAAACAGACAAAATGTGTTTTGTGATTCTTCTTTTGAAGTATATAGAATATATGGAACAGCGGTCCTTGCTTCCAACACCTTTGTCTATTTTCATTAAACGTTAATGTTTACGACTTGTTCTTTGATTATTATTTTGGTTCGCTAATACAATACTATCCTTTGTGATGCGTTATCCCTGCTATAATATATTTTTTATTGTATCCACCAAGCCCGTAAGCCTGCCCAGCGTGAAAATAAATGATTTCTCCTTCGCAAACCCGTGCTGGTTTTTCCAGATACCCCCATTTCTACTAACTCTTTCCTCAAACTATCTCTTATTATCCTCTTTATCAATTTACCAATACCACACAGCAAGCTAACGGGCCTGTAGCCCCCGCCCGCTTTCCCTCTCCACCCGCTTTGTTCATTAGTATCACCCTGGCCTTTTTCCATACTTTTGGGAAACCTTCCTCAGTACTCTGTTGAATTGTTCTCAGAAGTACTTCTCATTGACACCCAACAGCCTCTCCATATTATTACCTCTCAGTTTATTTATCCCTGTGGCTTTTCTCCTTTTTTATGCTCCTCCTTCATCCTCCAGTTCACGCTAAGCTACCGGCCTCATCCGTCTTATTTTGCCTATCTAGTATCCTGAGCTTCTCGAAATCTGCCCTGTACTCCTCTTCATTTAAGTAATATCCCCGCTATCCCCTTCTCTCAATCTTCCTTTAGTAGCACGTTTCCATTTCCATCCATCTTTTTCACAGCTACCTCATATGTCTGTCCCAATGGATTGTTGTCCAATATTCCTAGTACTTTTTCACTCATACCTTTCTTCCCTTACCATTCTGCGCTCCAGCTCCTTCTTCTCCTTCCATTCTTCGTTTTCTTTTCAGCATACATTTGCCTTGTTTTCCACATTCTCTCTTTCTCCTCATTCCACCATTAATTAGCCCTCCCCTCACGCCTATTGCCCTCTTTTTCACAGCCCCGTATCACACTTTAAAATTCCTTCACATTATATACAAGTCCCTTTTCTCACCGTCAACCTGCTGAATTTCGAAACTTTCTCCAGGTTCTCTCCTCTCATGATCGTTTTTTCCTTCCCCATACAGTATTATTGGCATTAGAGTCACCTGTCCTTCCTATGTTCCTCTCTCCTCAACTTCTCTAATTCATTGACCTGCCCCTTTGTCGCTGACTTCTGCTCTTCCATCGTTTTCACCCCCTCCTACAGCCGCCTTACCATCTTACCTTTAATCTCACTATTTTTCCTTATCCCCATTCTCCACTTCCCAACTTCCATTCTCGTTCTTTTTCCCCTTCTGCTCCTCATCCTCTAGAGGTGGTACCATCCTCCTCTTCCCTCCAGTATCACTCCACTCACTCGAGTCTCCCACCTTATCAGGTGTTCGTTTCACCAACCTTGATTTCCCGATGATCCTCTTTTCTTCTTTTCCATCTTTTCCATATTACATCCCTCGAATAGCTAAAGAATTGATTACGCACCACCATAGAGCTCCGATAGTGGCTTTTAAGGCTGGGTACTCAGGGAGGTGACCAGGTATCCCGGAGGCAGCTCAATATTTCCCAGAAAGCTGATAATCTGTGAAGAGGTATCCACCTTCTCAGGATATCCCTTATCTCTCGGTGAATTATTTCATTTTTTTTACTCAGAAATCCATACTAGACTATTCATTCACCCAGGAGTAGTCTAGCTTGGAATTATAATATACCTTGTAGTCAGCCTGTATTATCTATTCTCTCTTGGTGATAAAATCCGTCCATTTTCCGTTAGAGTGGCCTATAGTCCTCAAGTAAAATTTGCCAATATTTGCCCATGATTCAATTAACACCTTTCTCCAACAATAACAAAACCTCATTCCAAGAAACGACATCGGATTCAGAGCGCAGTCTGACGTTTATTTGATTTTATTCCGAGTGCGGATTTGAATGGAATGGACCTCATTACGGAGGAAAAAAATATTTATGTCTGATATAGAATAGAAATTCGATGAAGGAGGGCAATTTTCAATAGCACATATTCAAAGGAGAAATTTGGTGAACTCACCACGTCCAATAATTCTTTGGTTTAATCTAAATTAACTGCGAATATAAGGAGTTTGATTACCAGAATAAAATAAACCGTGAGCTTTAAGATTGCTTTAAAATATATTAAATTTTATGCTAGTGAGGTCCTGAGGAGAAAAGGGTGAATTCAAAGTTCAGTAAATGTCTCTGTACTAAAGTATTATTACAGTTCTCTGTAATATTGTCGTATTTAATAAAGTGTGTTACCAAAATATATCGCAGAATAATACATATTCTAACGCTTCATACGTTTTGGAATAGTATATTCTTCAACGAGTGCAGAATGATGGCTATTATTATTCACGCGGATGAAGTTTCCAAAACGAGGGAGCGCAGTGAGTGAGTTTTGGAATCATCCAAGTGAATAATAGCCATTCTACACAAGTGACTCCACGAGTAAAAAGGAAAAACTTCCAGTGAGGATCGAACCTCGATCGTCCGCGCCATAGTCAACCACCACTAGGCTATAGAGCATGTTTATAAACATGTAAAGAGTAAATATATATACGTAACTCATATTTTTTTTAATCGGAACCCTTACATTTGTAAATGAAATTTATTCCGGGAGGCGTACATCTACTATCGCTACTGTCGTCCATTTTTCTCTCTTATAATAATATGTAAAATTATGATTTTCTAATTACTTTGACGTTTCAAACGACGCGCTGTCAGAAGCGATTTGCGTTCTTAGATATTTGACGTTTTAATGAGACAATTTGATTTATTCATTTCAATTCATTTTATCGTTAATTTTGATGATAATAGAATGTGATTGGCTAACGAGAGTGAATTCTTTTTATTATTCACTGGTGTGAAGAATTTATATCATTATGCAGCTTAGTATGTAAAAATAATGTGTGCATTATTATTTAGTCGTGGAGAAAATATGTTCCAGACACTGATCGTTCAACTAGGAAGCAAGTACTTCTTCCCGGGCTGAAGGCACTGACGGATATTGAATTATACTTCAAAGTCAAACGGGGTTGGCATATCTACAAGATATTTTACATCAACCATTCTGGTTTGCAATTAGAAGGGACAACCTAACTTGTAGACAGGTTTTGGCATATTTGCGCCTCATCAGTACAGGGTATATGTTCTCCGTCCGCGAGCTCAAAGCCTAATCACGGACTGAAGAATACACTAAAATCACAATCAATAGATGCCTTCCAGTAACGGAAGTGTTAAAGCTGCGGACGGGAACATATATACCTTGTATCCAATAAACATAAAAAAACTTTCCCCATAAACCCTTTATTTTTCTAAAAGTTTCTGCCGTGTTCATCGGCATTACAGTGAAGTCAAATGTGAAATGTGATTTTTCATCGGTTGTCCACCATCATTCTAATTGACCCTAGATTGCCAACCTACGTAAAATTTACGTACAGTTTTTTTTAAATCCCAAATAACTAGCCTATTATTGGTATCCTCGTTCTGCCGCTCCAGCAGTGCATCTCCCACCACCTCAACATTCGGCTGCCGAAGAGTTTCTGTTGTGGCAGTTATGGGTTGTAAGTTACCGAATAATGAGTGATTATCAACGCGTAAATTTTACGTTTAGTTGGCAATCTAGGGTTAAAGAACGCATGTCGTAGCGTTACCTACACCAGCTATGATTGAACACTTTTAACACGTTTTGTAGCTTGCATGAATTCTACAGGAAATAATTTTGAACACTTGCTGGATTTAGGAAATGTTTGTTATTTTTGATTAAAAATAAGCCAGGAAATTTATATAATTAATTGCTTTTCCCCAAATTGAAAGGTTTGAGACAATTTTTGCACATATTTGAAATGTACGTAAAATTTACGTATTATTGGCAATCTAGGGTTAACATGGTGTAGTTACAGCACGATTTATACCAAAGTCATGACTAGTAATTACCAGTGACAAGGGTATCTGTTACATAAACAATACCTACACACGTTGGTAATTTCTGTACTCTGAAATAATTTGATGTAAAGGACATGCAAGCGTGACATATCGACAGAACAGATATACATAACATCAACACAAGGTATAAAGGCTTTATATCGCCACCCTCCTTTAGATTCGAAAAAATCCGTCAAAGCTACAGTTATTAAATAATGCTCGGTATATAATAGTGTTCCTGAAGCCATGAAAAATTTCAATATATCAATGTTTTAATCACATCTCAAAAAACTTCCACACAATGATTATATTATATATTTTTTATTTAAGTAGGAATGGATTATTGTATTTTTGTATTTTAATCCAGTTGGGAAATTTTTTTTTATAATTTTGTTTTGTATTTCTTAAGGGCTAGGTGGAAGAGCAGTTTAATAGTGGTTACCATCATTAAACTGAACTTCGCCCTTTATTTTCTCCTACGAATATTCAAGTAATTTATCTTAATGCTTTTGTACATATGGAAGAAAATAATAAGAACGTTTATTATTATTTTTATCATTATTATATTTGTTTAAAAATTGAACAGGCAGGTGTTGAAAGAATTACTTATCCTGGTAGAGAGTAGCGCGTAATATACATAATGAGTTTTAAGTATGTAGCACCTCAGTTATTTCGGAATGGGATTTGCACAATTTTCAAAGAGTTTGGTGTGAAAGAGTCTTGTGACGCGGCCGATATTCACATAATGGGCTTGTTATCAATTTAATATTTTCTCGGTTTTTCTTACGTTATTTTGTAAAACTGAATCATCAAAATAACTAGTGAAATTTTCAGCTCTTGAACTTTCCCCACTACTTAGATATTAGAGGCTGAAAATGTAGCTCCCTTAAAAGCGACAGAGCCGACTGTGATGTCACATTGCATATTTTCCTCTGTACACCGCTGCGTTTCACATAAGAAAGTTGGTTACAGCTGCAATATCTTCAAATTTCAAAAGTGTTAGTGATTTTTGCTATTAAAGATGTACTCAGTAGATACTGGATTTATTGAAGCAGATTCTGCAATTCACCTGAAGTCGATATCTTTATGGTGAGGGACTACATTAATAGAAACAAAGAATTCATACTTGGTTTCTGGATTGAAATTTCAAAACAATCTATAATACATTGTACATTTTTATATCTGCGTCTGGAGGGAGTAGGAAGTCTTTTCTTAACTTGCACAAATGGGTAAAGGTAACTGGCTAATAACGGTATAGTTTTTTGTATAATGCTACATATTCTGGAAATCGTCTCCTAATATCCTATGAGGTGAGTTCAATTTGATCTTTTTTAATGTTGAAAAGATATCAAGCTTGTCCAGCCCACATTTTTTTAGTTAACAAGCTCACAACAAATGATGAATGACTCGGAACTCCCAAATAAAGCTTTGGATTTTTTTCTATCAAATAAAAAATTCTATTTCGTCTGACCTATTGGTGTAAAGTGTAAAATGAGCTATTCGGATCTGACATACTCAATTCTGACGAGCTAAATGTAGAAGAAGGACCGCTAGTGGATATTGAAAAATCTTCGTTCATAGGTTTTCCGTCTTTTCCATCCACGATTACTTTGGAATGATCTCATTGCTAGTGCATATTCTCCTTTTAGCCATTTTCCATATATAAAACCCCTCGCCCCCGCATTGAATCGCTTTGGAACGTACATAAGCCTTAATGCAAGCCTGAACCCCTATTTCCCGAGATATAGGTTCCATTCGTGCGATAAGCATTTGATTTTCTTCCTCTACTTTATCATCATTAGAGGCTCTATTTTCTGAGCTTAACTTGTAAAAACTGTGACCGTGGCTTTGAACTATGCATCGTTACTTTATTTTTTAGACAGTCAAACAATCTCGGTACTACTCAAGGCTTTAATTTAACTGTTCCACTGCTCACTGTTTTAATGTATATATATATATATATATATATATATATATATATATATTTTTCTGGTGCATTCTTGGATGTGTTAGGACAGTCGGGAATCAAATAGTATTCATTTACCACTCTTTTCTCACTTCATAATAAAATAACGAAACAGTAGGTACAGTCAACAGTCCAGCGTTTTTGTTATTATACAAAACGATACAATATACACAATACACAGCTCTCGACTCGCGGCGTTTCAAACGTTAGGTATAGCATATGCAGTGTGACGTCACAGGTAACCACTCCCCGTTCCCGTTCAATCTAATTTCTTTTATTAATTTGAGGGTTTAAACGTTCGAGGAAAAATCTAAAATTTTGGAAATCTGCTTAAAATGAGTTTTAGTTTCTATTATTAACTGAAAAAATTTTTCTTGAACAAGCCCATTGTCAGATCTTCTCTCTTCCAGGAATCATTATGAACTTTGTCAATTCCATATGAATATTTTCCATGTAATGCTCTCAATACCCAAAAATGCCATAATTTCGGAGTTATAGCTACATTTACATAGCTATGATTGAATTATCTCGTTCAATTTGACTTAGTAATCTTCAATGATGTATATCCTGATGAAAATATCATCAAAAGGTCTACTGTCAGTAAATTAGTGAAGAGTTTAAGGAGACCGGTGAATTAGAAGATTTATCCAAATCATGGCGCAGAAAACCTACAGCAGGTTAGGTTCTATGTGAGTGGAGCCTTCTCGCCAACTCCACTGCGACCTTGGTTAGGTCTATTGTGGCTCACCCCTAGGGATTACAACTCACTCCACAAGCCTGTGCTTCTGACGAAGTCCATGGTTGTATTTGGTGATACTTTTTTGAAGTCGTTGGGCTTTAAAGTACTGAAACCGAATACAATATACCTCCCCCTACCCAAGACTGTGCATGAGCATAGCTAGTGCTCAGCAGTTTCGTCTTCCAAATTACAGAACCGACAGTCCGAACCAGACTCATCTTCTTTAGGTGGTAATTTAGTCGACAATGTCCTGTAAGCAGTCCCGACAGAGTGCGTAGGCTTGTTCTACTCCATTCCAGGATCTGCTTATTTTTAGTACTATATAAACGCCTTCGAGTGAGAAAGCCCCGGTAGGTTTGCCCAGTACGTGTAGGTTTTTCTCCTTGGAACCTTGCGAGAGATACTTATTATTATAATATTTTTTTTCACTCATTTTGTATCATTTTTAGGTTTTCTTTCTTTCTTCCCCTTCCTTTTTGGTCTTCCCCATTGTTAATAGTTTGGTTTGTCAAATTTAATTCTACATAGTTTCTTGAAATTTATAAATGATTATTTTCATTTTGATATAATTAGAATGTTACTTACTAAATTTTCAGATTATTCTTGCTTTCATCTTTATGGCCAAATATATGTGTTCTTTTCCACTAGAGCCAATTCACAAAACACAATTCATTCACCAAAGTGCTGAACTAATAAATATCAGTTACCAACGTCACAGCTAGGTATCCCATTAATAACTTCAGCATACACCTCTGTTCCACAATTTGGTCTCAACTTAACAAAAATGGTTGCAATAAATCAGTGTGGAAGTGTAGGTATCTAAAACTAATGGGTTATTAGTGTTGAATACATAATACCCATATTGCCAGATTCTCTTTTGTTCCGGTTTATTATAATTTAATCGCCATAGGGTAAAAGTTTAAAGTTATGATGAATTATTACTGATAATAATGCGAGCTCGTTACCAGCTTCGCGTATCGCTTAAACCTTGGCCCGGTGGATTTAATACATCAATTTATATCACGAACCATACTGAGAATCAGTTAAATGACTTTGCCGCTGATAATGAATCAATTTATTCTCAAGATATGAAGTACCTGGTATAGAATACCTACGATTTTTACTCTGCATACGGATACTGGTTGAGATTATTTTCCACCCTCAAATCACCTGAACATTTTTCTATATATAGCTTCAGCAATCTGTACTAGGCTGGCAATACAATCGGTTTGCCGCATAAATAAATTCGACTACACTGAACTGGCTGGTTTAGTTGCTGACTGGCTTTTATCGAGAAATTTCTACGACGATGGCATTCTATCGATAGTAGGAAGTATGAAAAGCGCAGGCTGTCAGTACGGTATATTTTGAAAAGAAATGTTCACAGTGGAAGCGAACTTTCACATCAATTGAAAAGGGATAATTAGGGTATGTTGCCTGTCCTGCCATATTAGATGTATCATGAGGAAAAACTGAAAGACGGAAAATATCTCACAGCGGCCTTCAATGTTTCGCCCCCAGAGGTTTTATCGATTGGTTTGATTTGGGAACAGACAACAACACGTTTAGAAATGCATATTCCAGACTCGTAAACCGTAATTTTGACCTGAAGCTCCGACTCAACTTTTCGATTGCTTGGAATATAAATCAATTCATTGCATTTAAATGGAGTGGATAATCCAATAAATACCAATTGTTCTTTACATATCACCTCAGGTTCATTTATTCAACGTGTTACACCATCAGATTCCATATCATAGATATTACTACAGACTTAGAATATTGCTCGAAAAGTGTTAGTGTCCCTTCATAATAAAAAAGTTACAGAAACAGAGCGAATAGGGTAAATTTGGGATATATAACCTACCTTAATTGATGTCACTATATCATTGAATATATTGACAATTACTCACTGGATTATGTTATGCTTGCAATGAATTGATGTTTAGGTACAACAAAATTATATAATTGTAAACAGGTTTAGTTAAGTCGAGAAGCGACTGGAAAAAATTATTGAGAAATTTTACAAAGTTGGAGAAACGCCCTCTTGATGGGATTTGTGCCCCATGAGTTGAGGATAAATGCCCCTCATAGGGATATAGGCCCTGGACACAGTTCAGTTAGAGGATACAATTTTTTTCCTTCGATGATAGATACTAAATCAACTATTGATAAAAAATAGAGGGTCAAGAAATCAACACTTATCATTGAATATTTCGAACAGCACTAAATCTATTACAAATCGATGGTTTTCTTTACATTTTTCATTTTATTCTGTCTCTTCTTCAATCGTATTGCAACTGTTGCCATACATGGTCCAGGTTTCGTGCAACCATTTTTGGCAGTCAATACAACGAATCCAGTCCACAGGTTCTTTTGTGTCATAGTAGTTTTCCAAACATTCTACGCAATCTGCATCATCATCACGTTGATCTTCACCTGATGAGCTGTCAACATTTTTTTTAAAGGGTTTGATTCGTTTAATATCAGAGCTTTTATTAATTTTCTTTTTTTACAATTTTGGCTCTACTCGAACATGTAGGTACGTTCCCTTCATCTTCGTCCCTTCAGATGATATGATTTTTGCTGATTGTTTCCTTGCATTCTTTTTGTTACAAATTATTTGCAATGGAGCAATTTCATGCAAATATTTGGATGGTGTTTCGTCCGTATCTCCTGATATTTGATTGTGCACTGGTGAATCGCGGCTCTTCTTCTGAGACTGTGAGTCTGATTTGGAACAGCATGCAACTTCCTTGATGTCAGGTATTGGTGATTCATCATGCATAGAACTATTATTTTTGTCAACATTTTTCATGTCTGCTGTACTTGGTTCTAGAACAAGCAAATCCTCGAATTCGAACACGTAGTTATGATCATCTAGAAGAAAATTTCCTTCAGCTCCTGCACATGCTATCAAGGACACGTTTTCTCCCCTTTCTTTGGAAGTGAGAGAATGAACACACTTGCTTCCTTTCATAGCCACTACTTTATCTGGTTTATTATTTATTTGTATGCCACTTTCATCCATATTGAAGATGACCCATTGTTTCTGCACTAGGTCATACTTCTCTAGAGTTCTTTTCAACAACTCGTAAAACTCATCAACTTCTGCTCTATTCATTCCTTTTGCTCTGGCAAGTAATAATCCTTCACTTTTTATTATGGAAAGTTTCGGGTGTCTTTCCATAAATTAATAAAACCATTGCATCCCTGCTGTTTCTGTAATTTCGCCTCGCTGTGAGAATACGTTTTCTAGACGTAGTTCCTTAGCAAAACTGAAAGCAATTGATCTGACAGTTGTTCTTGTAGGAAGGAATCCTGTCTGTTGTAATCTTTTAATATAATTTACTAAACGATTTTCGTTTGATACTCCAAGAGCAGGAGGCTTTCCTAGAGGAACTTTTTTGGAGTTATCAGAAGTCAATCTTCTTCTGAGAGTTCTAGAAGGTATATTAAATCCCCTACTAGCTTCATGGATGCCCATATTTCCAGATTTCACATTTTCGATAGCTTACCTCAAGCTCTGTTCAGACCACAAAGCACGTGGTTTGATATTCTGCTTTCTAATATATTTTCTTGGCATCTGAAAAAATTGAATCATTAGTAGAGATTCGTTTCAAATTGAAGGGCATATATCCTCTGCTTTACTGAGTCATAAATCCTCCGAGTGTTATTTCGTATGGGATATATGCCCTAGCGAATTTCCTTGATATAAATAATCTTTTCTACTAATTCTAGCCTAGAAAACCAATTCCCAACTTATATCAACATTGGAGTCGAAAGCTCCGATAGATAGAATGTTGTAATTCTTCGGAAAACTAATACTTCAGAAGTCATGCATGATCAGAATTTACTAAGACCTTACCTTATTAATTGTTAGTGATATTTTGCTAAATCGTAATCAAGCGTTGACTAACGATGGATATCGCACAACAGATCACCCACACTGCCACGAGAACGAAGAAAGAGCGACCATATGCGTATATTTTGCGAACTACGTGCTTGGGGCACATATCCTCCTGGGGCATATTATATCCTACATTTACCCTATCATATTAGCGTTTTATTATTACAATATCAATATAATAGTATTTTATGCAACGATCATGTAATGATAGCCATTAAGACACGAGCATGTTGTAGGATACGAGATGCGAGATGCGAGTGTGTTAATGGCCATTACATGAAAGTTGCATACAATATGTTTTCTACTCCGATTAATAAAAATTATTTAATTAATAATTATTATTTATTATAAAAAACAAGAACAATGAAAGGAACTTCAACAAATAAATTTCACAAATTGTACAACAAATAAATTTAAAACTTTTGAATCTCGAAATTATTTGACAGCTGTGTCACTCAATAGGTCTGTTCGCCTGCAATAAAAGTGTAGCACTGAGCTATATAATTTTGAAAAATTCAGGTCTATCTGTGAAAAAATGCGTGTGAAATTGCTAAATTTGGGACTATCTATGTATAATATATATTGCATTTGTATACTGCAAGAAGCTGCTAGTAGTGGATGATGAAGCTCTTCATCTTCAACAGAAGACTAGGGAAACAGCATCTATACATTATCATCCCTCATGCAAAAATACTTTTGGAAATAAATTCAAAAGTTCTCCTATGGCATCAAGTACGTTGAAAATCCATAACGAAGCATTTAATATATTTGAAATTCTTTTAAAAAACGATATTCTATAAAAAAAATTTCCTTTATTAAATGAATTAACAGCAGAACAAAATATTACAAATAAACAAAAAATATTATTTTAGAAATAAACTTGAGTATCAACCTTCATATATAATATAATCAGCTCCTTTTTCCCATTTTAATCTCCAAATAGCTGATAATGGGAGGAAGAAAACAGATGTATGAGAAAGACATGACTCAGTGTGGTAGTGTGTGTGGCAGTGTGGAAGCTCACATACGAAGATATTTTTGAGTCTGACATCAAAACGCGTGTAATGAAAAAAATGTTCCGTGATAATGGATAAATTTTACTCCCTATCACACCATTCACGCGACCTTTCCGGCTAAAAATGAATGGTCGGCCGGTTTTTTTTTCAATGAATATTATAATTTCGCACAAATTGATCAAAGTTCATGATGACGGAAACAAATTATAGGAATCTAATAATATATAATTTATTCGAAACATTTTCGGTCAATTAAATCCACGCCGACCAAAAGAATCTCATGCTAGCTTTTAATTTTTATTGACAATCCCATTCATGTATAATAATTCCCATTTGTGAATACAAAAAT
>CAJUYG010001629.1:9323-20613 GCA_910591675.1 Galerucella calmariensis | reverse complement strand
TGTAATTGTAATTGTAATTGTAATTGTAATTGTAATTGTAATTGTAATGCATCGACTGAAGAGAAGATTAATCCGTTCCCTGGGAGGGAAGTCGCTTTCAAAGAATGTAAAAACGTGGTAAGTTCCCGAAAATAAAAATAAAAATTAGTATCAAGATTTATTTTTAAATTCCGATGATTTGAACTATAGTGGTTATCATCTCGCGTGCTATAAAAAGTTTTTGGAGCTGTAGTTAAACCAATGAATATTTATGAAGAAGAACAAGAGGAAAATGTACACTAACTGAGCAACAAAAATAATTCAAAAAGTAATAAATGTGTTTTCAGTAGTTGCTTCAAAAATAAAATAAAAAAACATCGTCATTGGAAGAGAAAATGGGAGAAATGCTGCTAGTAGAGAAGGATGAAGATCTTTATCTTCAACAGAAAACTAAGAAAACAGCATCTATACATTATCATTCCACACGCAAAAATACTTTTGGAAATAAGATCAAAAGATCTATGGCATCAAGTACGTTATAGTATATTAAGTATCAAGAACGGTAAGGGTTGTTTACCGGTCGACAGCAATGTTTGGAGGCTAAGCGTAGCGAATCCTCCAATTTTGCTGGAGACCGGTATTACCCTCAACGTTCGAAATGCTTATACCATTTTTTGCGCGATCGTATTGAAATATTCGAATTTCGAATGAAATAATTTAAATTTCTTCGAAATGTCAAAAGTGACATTTATACTTCTCGATCAGTTTAAAATATAATTTGCATTTTGGTGCTATTTTTTACTTTTTATATTGTTCTGTTCGATTCTGTTCATTAAAAAATATCAATCTTCTTACAAAAAAGATCGATCGCGCAAAAAATCCATAACGAAGCATTTAATATATTTGAAACTCTCTTAAAAAACGATATTCTATAAAAACAAAAGGTGTACTTATTCTCTGAGATTTCCTTTATTATATGAATTAACAGCAGAACAAAACATTACAAATACACAAGATTTTTACAAAATAACTTGTTGAAAGTATGTATTTTTGAAGCAATGTAATTCACACTTTTCATGTTTTCCGTTCATTTTTAATTAGGAAACTATTCATAAAATTGCTTAGACGAAATTTTGTTCAAGAAAAAAATTTTAAACAACAAATCACTCCTACCATCAATGATGAATTCTTTTTAACGATAAAATCTGGTTATGTTAACCCTAATTCGGTTTTTCACTGTCAAAAAATTGACAACAGAAAATATGAATGTTCAATTAGAATTTTTTCAAAAATTAAGCTAGTGCTGATACAAAATATTCACTATTTTCAGAAATAAAAATATCCATGAGCACATAATCCTGGATTATACCCTTCGACCTCACGATAAAGAACAAACTTTTTTATCAGCAATAAATAAAAAACAAGATGAACCTCCGGAAACAACTTATTACACAATAAGCAGCTAGGGAAAAAGGGCAAACCCGGAAATCTGCCTCGCTGAAGCATTTAACAACAAATGTAATTAAGAATCATTTGAATCCAATGGTGCAACAAAATGATATGAGTAGGGATTATACCACGGAAATTGCAATTAACAAACGTATACTCTCAACGTCGAATAAAAAGGTTTCGGGTGTACGTAATAAGGGCTACAGTTAATTAAATGTATCCATAGCTCTGCGTTGTTTTGAGATAGGAATGATGTATTGTTTAAGTTTAAGACAACACAAGACATGTGACATACATTCAGATGATTAAATTCCTCACGTTACAATATACTTTCCATTCTTCCCCCTACGAAAATATAGTTTTATATTTTAAATAGGCAAGCGAAAGTAAAACATGCTTGATTAACAGTAGCTGAGTATGAAAAACTTTTGTGACTAGGACAACGAACAAATAAATTCGGTTGCTAAGTATAAAAAACTTTCGTGACCTGGACAACGAACAAATAAAATGTCAAATCACTTGTCAAATATTTATTTAGATTGGAAAATAAATGTAAAATTACAATTGTGTGATTCTGGAAGATTTAACGGCAAATATTGATTGATATCTTGTTTGAAAGCAACGTCACTGGGAATTTGGACTTGCTTGTCGATTTGCGCAACATTATCATTGAATTCTATTTCTGAATGTTGGCTTTCCTGAATAGATATCGATTTTGTGGGCATGATTTCTTGCCTATCGATTTGCAATATGATCGGTAAATTCTTCTGAATGTTTGCTTTCCGGAATAGATATAGTTATAATTATTTGACAACTGTCAAAATATTAGTTTTTGTTGACACGAATGTTACCAAAGTAACGTCAACTCACGCCTTCTACCCATTATATTGCAGTCTACAGAGAATTTCTTGCATCTTCAAATTATGTGTTCTAATAATAAAATCAGGGTAAGAATGAAAAATTTAATACATTACACGCTGCAAAAGCCCTTTTGGGTGCTCGGAGATATTCAAATAGCCTCGGCTATTTGAATACACCACGCAGCTTGTAATGTGAATAACTATTTTTTTTTATTGGTAAACCATTTTACCTATTTCAAGCACGCCTTAGCGTGTTTAAATCGAACTTTAAGAAACGCGCGTGTTTTAAAGTTACCGTGGCAACATCAACAACTCGAGAAACGAAGTCTAAATCTATGGTCTAAATCATGTCTAGATGACAATTTTTTAATTATTGATCTGACAGGAGTAGTTTGTAACGTCGAAACTTTTATTCGAACAATATTTAACGATGTCAAATTTATAAATCAAAATGGAAAGTGCCGTTGGTATTGTTTGAAATATTAATATTTCGATTTTTCAAATCTTATAAAATGGTATTTATATTAATACTATTGACATTCACAGAACTCAATAAGGTTGAACCACCATCAAAATACAAATTGGTTTATGCTTTTCTCATTTCCATGAGAACGCAAGGTATACGTCATATACATCACGAATTCAACCATTTGACATACACCTAGATATTATTCCTATCTATGATTTCCATTTCTTGTTGTTGTAGTAGTTATAGACCAGTATTTATAATTTCATAGTGCACCAATGAAAAAAATAGCGTAAAGTATTTGTGGATAACTTGTCTTTAAAACACTTGCTCTATTTCGTCGTTCTGCTCGAAAAATCGCGCGTGTATTAAAGACCTTAATATCCACTTATACTTTAATATACTATTTGAATTTTCTATAGCAACAAAAGTTGTAGGAAAAGTGGCCCAAGGCACAGCCAAAGAGACATTAAAAGCATAGTCAAAATAAATACCTACAGAAATTGTCACGGTGGATAGAGAGCAAGTAGCGTCGCGGAAGACTAAATTGACCATTCTATAGTGAAGAAGGAAGGCATTTCTCGAAAAATAATGCATTTAGTGAAATCAACTAGTAGGATCGATGGAACAATACAGAAATTTGATTCTGCTTCATCTCCTCAACATTTGCTACAAATAATAACCGACAACTTGTCGAAAACACCAAAACCAGGGATAAAGATTCTCCTCCCATTTTACAATTCATTACATGGGCCCTTGATAAATGTACAAAGTTTGAAGTTTAAAATATAAAAACATACATACAGGTGAGGCTAATGAAAGTGTGATGATAACATTCTTATGTAGATAATGTTTCTAAGCTACCTTATAGGAAAACTGTACATAGAGTGAAGCAAAGCTACTGAAGGGGAAAAATCTGCTCGGTATAATTAATAACATTGTCTTAAACACAAGCCAACGTTAATTTATCTCATTGTCTAGTATTTTAAAAGCTAACAAGTTCATTAGTCGAATTGAAAAACAATAAAACCCCAGCCGATAGCAATAAATTTCAAGCCCTACTTGTGTTCGGTCTAATTAAAATAAAGTTCACTATAATGAGAGAACAAAAACTTTAATTAAATTATTGTAATAGTACCAGCCACTGACATTAACGATATCTAGAATAATTAGATTAAATAAACAGTATTACTGAAAATTTATGCAAAGTCGATTTGGAATTAATTAATCGTTGGATGAAGCTTCATTTGAACTGATATTATGTACCTAAATATGCAGCTGAATATGATGCCTAACGAGTTCTTATTGCTTAGTGGTCCTTGAAAGGGTTAGGTTAGGTTGTGTTGCCCCAGCTATTACTCATGAAATACTCTTATAATATTGGATAGACATGCTTACTAACAAATATGTAAAATTATTAGTAAGCATTAATATGTAATAGTAGTATACCTAACTAGTGCGAGGAGTGAGACTTTTTTGCGCGCTATTGCAGATATCCGGCCAGCAATCGCGTGTGGAGGAATCACTTTACGCATGTGTAGTTACACTATTCTTTCTACTAGCATGCGAAAGGAAAATCCAAAAGTTAACATGGGGGAACATTTATTATTAAATACATATCAACAAATTAATTATTATTATCTGATATACATTTGATGAGGCTTATACCAGGGCCATTAAGAGATTATTGAAAAATGCGTTTTTTTATTAATAATTATAGCAGAACTTTAATAAATTTCTTCATTTCTCAGTCATTTGGTAAACTGCAATTATACAAATATATATTTTCAATATTCAATTGTCAGTATACTCCCCAAAAACTTAACAAACTCATTTCTTGGCACTGGTACGGGAAATTGACTCTTCCAGCACTAAAAAGACTGCGGAAAAGTGGGCTTTCACGCACGCTAGTGGAAAAAGTATTCATGAATATATTATAAAATACAAGTGACATAATATCAATAATAACCTCGATTACCAGCAATCGGATCATTGACAACCTAACAAAAAATTATGCATTCCATTATTTACAAAGTATTATTAACATTTATTCACGTAAATTAGTTTCAATCAATCTCCAACTATAACCGAATATTGAGAGTTGACCCCAAGTTGTGCGTGACTTCCTGTGGGAATTTCGGCAAATACTTAATTCTCCTCCTTTTCTGTTTCTAGTCCCTTTTACCTTTCCAACCTTCTTGGCAAGACTGCGTGACCTAAATATATTAATCAACATCTTGAATTACGTTACGTTTACTCCCAGTGGTGCTTCAATTTTAAATGTCTTTGTGTGGCGTGTATTGCGAAATTGAGAATAAGATATATTCAACTATTGCACTTGACTTAATTAAAAGGTATATTATTAAAGCTCACTGAATATTGTATAGTTGAAATAATACCCTTCTTGGTGTGCGTCATCGATTTTGATGTATAACCGGGTTTTCGGCATGTCATTTATTTTATTTGCTATTTTGACATACAGCTAACCTTAAATTTGATGAATAAAATCATCAGGATCGTATTCAGCCAAATTCGAAAAGGCTATGGAATCAATAATTACCAGCATCTTTTTCTAACTGAAAATATTTCAGAACTTTATCAAACGATGATAAAGCTACTGTTTTAGCGAAACGCGTCACTTTATGTTTAAATACAATGTAGATTTAACAAAATAAAATTGTTTGATTTCATAACTAAATATTAAACCACTTAAATAATCAGACTCATTATTTGGATTAATTACCAAGGACTTCTTCCTTAAAAATCCACTAGTTTTTGCATTTAAAACTTAAGGAAAGTCATATTAAAAATATAACATAAAATGTAATTAAATTTAAAACAAAAATTTCACAACATAATATCTTTGTTTTAAAGAAATGATTAAACTCATTATTTGGCATAATTAGCATCTTCTCTTAATAAAAATAAAATGGGAATATAAGTAAAATAGAACATAAAATTGAAAACAATAATTATACAATATGTAGCAATGTAACAGGTTTATTTATTAGAACAACTGCCACTGTGATGGCATTTTGAGGTACACAACTTTTTGGCTTTGCGACAACTACATTTATCAGACTTGCAACCACCTTTACAACCACATCTACTATAACCTTGCCCTCCGCATTTAAAAGACATTCTACAACAGTCTCTCAGCGAAATCTCTGTCTCTGGAACATCTTCAGGCGAAATAAATATTTCCTTGCAGACAGTAAATTGGTTTCTTGAATATAGTTGATTTGAAACACCTTCTTTTGTTCCCAGTTTATAAAGGTTATTGGCTGTTAATTCAATAACTGTAGCAAGCATATTTCTTCCATCGCTACGAGTGCGATCAACATCGGGAACTCGGACTCTTACAGTGTCACCAATTAATATTAGCGCTTGATACATCCAACATTTTATTTGCTTGTTTCTGCAAATCTCTTAAAGCTAGTTTCCTAAGTGCCATAACATTTTCTTTCTTGCGCTCTAGGTTTTCGTTTGTGGGTATTGGATTTGAATCTGTATCTGAAGTTTTTTCAGACTCCTCATCTACGGTAGACTCCACTTGGTCAGTTTCGATGGGCTCGAGTTGATCATTTTCGTCGGACTCTACTTGATCATTTTAGGCGGACAAGCGTTAAATATAGCTTTATTATCAAATTGCCCAATTGTTATGTAGCAATATAATAATGACCGTGCAATGTGATAAATAATGAAGTTAAGATAGTAATTAATCACTTAGCCCGATAAAGCTAAATAAGGCCCGCATTAATCACCTGGTCCATAACATATACAACATACGATGGTACCTTAATTACTTAGATTCATTCTTCAACAATTACTTTATTAAATAAAATTATTGATTAAATCGATGAAAGTACATTGATTGCAGTGTTAGCGCATGTTTATAAATCTTGAACCCCCTTTTACCTCTGAAAGTTAATTTCCAAGTCGTCTCCATTATTATAACAGCAAGCTCAACAAAACTTTATTACAAAGTAGTGTGCTACATTCTGTTGCATTAAATATAAGCATATCACACCATGAAAGTATCTTTAAACATTTTCCGAAAAGCTTTTAGAGCGTGTCACAAGTGTCACTATTTTGTATACAGGGTGAATCACGACCAACGGAATGGAGGTTTATAGCGAAACGGTGAAAGTTTGAGGATGTTTTTCACTTTAGTAGTTTGTACATTCATATAGGCTACATTTTAAAATTATTTTGAAATATACAGGATGCTCCAATAAAGTGTGGCGTATCAAAGTTATATTTTTTCTTATGGGACACCCCATATTTCATTGAATTTTCTGATTGCCCCTAAAAAATAAAGTACTCCTTCATTATGGTTCCCTATACCTACTACTACTACTAAATGTACAGGCGAGCCTTGTCCTGGACAACTCAAGCCAAGGTTCCGACACTGAGGCCACTGGCGGGCCCATTGTTCCAATCCTGCTACTTAGTCATGCATGAAGCCGTGCCCTTCAATAAAGGCCACAACCTTTTTCAGTGGATGCCTGCTTGTGTCCAGGAGCCATGACAGTGACTCCGAAGATTCGCCTGCGTAATACAGCCCAGTGTGGACACTCTAAGAGAACATGAACTGACGTTTCATCAGTCATGCCGCAACCCCTACATAGGGAACTTTCCTCTACTCCTAGATTGTAGAGGTGCTTCCCTATACCTAAATACAGAGGGTTCCGAGTTATGCTGACTTTTTTAAAAATGTGAACATTTCGAAAAAAATTAATAACTCATTGATATAACGAATCCTAGCGAATATTCTCCTACATCTAAATAGTTGGACATTTGTTGAATGTATTTCACGATTGAGTACTAAATATCTATTCACAGGGTGTTCAGAATTTTCAGTTTAATTATTGCATCCTTCAATGGGTAATATCGGGCTTAATTTTAATGGAACATCCTGTATTTTGATAATTCACCATGTTCAAAAAAATGTTCTCTTTCAAATGGTATGAGGGTGTCCCATACCTAGGTATTATACTTTTCGTGCAATTTACAATTTTCTTTAATTGTATGGAAAATCGAGTTTAAAACAAAAAATTCATACAAATCTCATCGGTACCTAACTTATTGACATGTCATTTCATAACATTTCTCTGTTAATTCTCCGAAGAATCTTGCATTAGTTTTGAATTTTATTGCTACAAAAAATGAAGCAGTACCTGTTAAACGAAAGAGTCGATATGATACTTTGCATTGGGGAATGTTCAGAAACTTGTCTCCTAGCATCTAGAGTTTATGCTCAAAAGTACCCTGATAGAATTCACCCAAAGAAGGAAGTTCTCGAAAGACTGATTAATAGATTTCGTGATACTGGTAGCGTTGCATACGAGAAGGTGACCAAAACTAAACCAGTTACTGGCGACAACGCCAACGAATTTGATGTACTGCTGTCGGTTACGGAAAATCCTAATACCAGTAATAGAAATATTTCAAGTAAATTAGGAATAAGTCAAATGAGTGTGTAGAATACTCAAGAAAAATCGATACCATCCGTATCATATCCAACTACACCAGCAGATGACACAACAGGATTATGATAAACGTTTAAATTTTTGTTTATGGACTTTGGATAAAGTTGGAGAAGTTCCTGATTTTTTTAATAATGTCTTGTTTACTGACGAATCAACTTTCCACAATAATGGGTTAGTTAATAGACATAATTTTCATTATTACGAAACAGCAAACAAACATTTATTCCGCACTGTTGATCGCCGACACCGATGGAGTGTAAACGTTCGGGGAGGTATTGTGGGCGAGTATGTTATCGGCCTGTATTTTTTTTGACGGACACCTAGATGGTGGAAAATTTTTGATTTTTTTTAAAAAAGACTCCTGGATCCTTCTTGAACACCTACCACTCAGCATCCGAAAGAAAATGTGGCTACAATTGGACGGAGCTCCTGTCCACTCTTAACGTGCAGTTAGGAACTACATCAATAGAAAATTCAGAAAAAAATGAATATGTAGAAGCAGTCCTTTTAATTGGCCAGCTAGGTCACCCGAATTGAGTTTTTTTCGAATGGGGTTAAATTAAAAATATTGTGTATTCATTACCCCCTACTACTCCAGACGATATGAAATTGAGAATTTCGAACGCTTTCGCGATTATAACACCCGATATGTTAAATAATGTAGGTAAATCGTTGCTAGAATCACGTGTTGCATTGCACAAGATGGCAAGCATTTTGAACATTATTTATTATAGTAATTTTTCATTTTTTTGGAGTACTCGTATTTATGTATTTGCTTTATTAAAAATGTGTTTTTGTTTTATTATGTACTTAAATACTTATCGGTAAAAATGAGCTAGTGTACCTCTGCAACTACAAGTGTGCATATTTATTGGCAACTTAACTGTTTTTTTTCACAGATCATCAGTTTAAAATTTAAAGAGAATTACATATATGTTTTAAAATAGATTTACCATACAATTTAAGAAAATTGTAGATTGCACGAAAAGTATAATACCTAGGTATAGGACACCCTAATACAATTCGGAAGAGGACTTTTTTTTGAGTATGGTGAATTATCAAAATACAAGGTGTTCCATTTAAATTAAGCCCGATATTACCCATTGAAGGATGTAATAATTAAACTGAAAATTCTGAACACCCTGTGAATAGATATTTAGTACTCAATCGTGAAATACATTCAACAAATGTCCAACTATTGAGATGTAAGAGAAAATTTGCTAGAACTTGTTATATCAATGAGTTATTAATTTTTTTCGAAATGCTCACATTTTTAAAAAAATCAGCATAACTCGGAACAGTCTGTATTTAGGTATAGGGAACCATTATGAAGAAGTACTTTATTTTTTAGGGGCATACAGATAATGCAATAAAATATATGGTGTCCCATAAGAAAAAATATAACTTTGATACGCCACACTTTATTGGAACATCCTGTATATTTCAAAATAATTTTAAAATGTAGCCTATATGAATGTACAAACTACTAAAGTGAAAAATATTTCCAAACTTTCACCGTTTCGCTATAAACCTCCATCCCGTTGGTCGTGATTCACCCTGTACATCTCTCATGAAAGTCTCACTCTTCTTGCACTTCAGGTTAACATAATTAGTTCCCGTGTCGAATCCGTGATCCGTGGCGTTCACACAAGACCGTAACCTTCCTGAACGAACCGTATTCCTTAATTCCTTCTTGTAGTAAAACCGACGGCCTTGTCTTATAAGGAATGCTTGAATCTTTCGACGGAATTATTTATATTTGCTAGACATTAAATACATGCCAAAATTTATCTTCTCTCCTAATATGTGTTATGAACGTATGGATACATCTAAAAAGATGGTAAATATAATGAAGTGAAGTAAACGACCTTGATCATTTTGGGACAAAAAATGAAATAAGCAGTGGCCGTCCATTAATTACGTGAGGTGTTTTTCCCATTTCCTTCCCTACCGGGATGATAGATGCAGGTTTTCTGTGCATCATAATTTCCGCAGTGATCGGAACTGCGATACATTGTGAAAATTAACCAAATGGCCATCCCATGGATGTACAGTAACAGCTGTTTCTATCGCGACCTTCAAATTCGCTATTAAATTGGAATCAAGCCCTGAAGAGGACCTAATTTTGGAACAAGGTGGGAATAAATGCAAATCCAATGGAGTATGAATTAAGATTCAAAAGAAATCATAATTGAACCAAAAATACTTGAGGAAGAGCGATGAAAGAAATTGAGCAAATTACTTTTTCTTATAAATCCAACGCCCTCACACCTGAAGCGCATATTTTGAAAATCTCACGTAAAATTAGGGGTTGGAAACTGGAGGTCGAGGAATATCTCACTAGGTACATTTTACTGGGGGGTCAAACATACTAAAAATGCCTCACTTGATCAATGGACACCCCCCATAGCTGATTGAATGGATAATAGGGGAATATTAAGCTGAATTCTATGAAGGGATCAGATCAGTTGGAAACTATACCTAATGAGCACAGTAGTGATCGCTAGGAAATAATAAGTTCTGAAAAATAAGAGAGAAAAATGATAAGAATACATAACCCAAGAAAAGGAAATAAGACTGAATAATGGAATGTACGCAAAATTAAGAAAACTATTTGTTATAGTAAGAAAAAGAATCTAGATTTCATTTAACAGAAAATATAGATGGGAATTTAAATGAATTGAGATATTAAGAATAAAATCATGAAGATGAATACTCAAATGAATAAATTGAGAAGCCAAAAGTTCAAGTACAAAGCAAAGGAAGAAACAATGAATTATGAAAAGCAAAGAAAAGCACAATACACACCGAGAGAAGAGTTATTTATAGACAAATAAACTGATTTGTTTGACCCCCCTTTGTTTAATACTAACATTGCCTATTCAATATTAAGAAGCCATATTAACGTTACACGATTGGGAAATTTTGATATAAAAAAATGATTTATTCGAGTGAAGAAATTTGTTCTTCTCCATGCACACCTTTATACAATTGTTTTTCAGAAACTATAAAAGTTTACGAAGCACTATATAATATTTTGTTAT